>CM058040.1:98108331-98359491 GCA_030169165.1 Centaurea solstitialis
GATCGAGTTACTTTGGGCCTAACTGAATATCAACCCAATGGATTCAGTTTACCCTAATTTTGCATCGATTATTCGACTATATGTCGGGGTTTTTTTTAACAACTATATGTTGGGTTACCTCTGGTTACATATTTTAGATTTTTTTGTTAGTTTAGCTAGGTTGGTCGATTTTTTAATCACCCATGGTATGGAACAAAGTTGGCTCAAACCCTCTAGATATAATATTAAAAGCGATTAAAAACTCATAATTGTTATTATATTTTATCACCTTAACTTCTTTACACGATTTTTTAATCATTTCGTTATTATGTTTTATCACCTTAACTTCCTTACACGATTCTTGATCATATATAAATTTATGTGCTTTAAGTATCGTGCATTGCATGATATACCTTAATAAACGTGGACGCTTTTTGTTCATAATTATTTTTGCACCATTTTTAGTTTATAATTTGTGTGATGTACAACTTGGTTAAAAAATATGTAGTAATCAGTTAATCACCAATATAGGTGTTAAAATAAATAAAACAAAATATGGTTTTATTATAACTTGTTTGACTAATAAACCAATTATATTTAAGATATAAGAGTTGTTTACCAAAATTTTTATCAGATAAACATTTATTAGCAAGAGATTTACATTCAATTAACTTATCATGGGAATATCCTTAGCCTTGAAAACAAATTGTTGGTAAACATTTTAAATCTGGTAAGCATTTAGGTAAGTCATTTCCCACTTATCAAGGTAAGAGTTTCGGTCCTTGATTTATTGCTTTATCTTTTCTAGGTAAGAGCATCTACAGTGATGGAACCTTCAAGAACCTCACTTACCATATTTTTTTCTACCATGTCATTGTCATCTCAACAAACTAAGAACCTCTTTAAAATTCTACAATGGAGATTCTTACAAAAACCTCACTTCCCTTTTCTTATTTATATTATAATTTTTATTTATGTAAATTATTATATAACATGAAATGAATCTATTACAAGAACTTAAGTTCTTTTTCAAGTACTTGAGTTTCATAAAAATCTGTGATTGGACAATAACATAATCCCTTAGTAAAAGTTCTTGCAAAAACCTGATGAAAAACTTTTGAAAAAACCTTCATTGTGGATGCTCTAAACCTTATAATTCTTATCATACTTAGAGCTTTAAATCTTGGAAATTTATGGTTGGAAATTTAATTTATAGTGTCTTAAAATAGTATGCATAAAAACTGTAATAAAACTGGAATCTTAATTTTAAAATATTACGTTAACAGATAATATATACTAATTATATATTTGTAGGGAGTTATCAACTTATCATTAGATATTTTAATTAGTTTTGTTTCTGGTAAAACAAAGGAGGGAATATCTTTGATATTATTGCTTGTAATGGAAATAATCAATCCAACGGTGGGTGACGCAGCGTAATCGGAAGAGCGCTGTGACGGTAGCAATCCAAGTGATTTTATCCTGTTTTCTTACAGTGGATGAGAGTCCATGGAAACCGATGGAGTTGCGTGTACAAATAACCAATGCGAAGAAGATAATAATTATATAGACCGACCGCCTGTTACTTATCATCCACATCCATTCAATCCGGCGGACCTTCTCACAGGTCCTTCTCTCTCGTTTCCGATTAACCGGAAAACGACTTTCTTCCCTAATTCTCTCTTCCTCTGATTTAGGTACGTAATCTAGACCTAAATTTGATTATGTTTATGCATATATGTTTCTATATCTTCAGTTTTTGTTAGGGTTTCGTGTTAGTTTCTCTGAATTACGTGTTTATGTTGTTTTCCGGTGATGTTATTTGATTAATTGAGAGGATTTTGGATTTCTGTTGATTTTTTAGCTGTATATGAATGGAGATTTGGATTAATATACATATCTGTGGTTTTGGAGGAAGTCGCGTGGTTGAAATTGAGCTTAATCTGAGCTTTTAGTATGTGAAGTTATCGGTTAGTGGTTGTGGCGATGAGCGATTTGAGGTTTTCTGTTTAGGAGCTTGTTTTCGTGCCTAACTTTTAGTGGCTTGTTGTTGTGATGGTTGATTGATGAGTTGTTTTCGGTAAGTTAAGTTTATATAAGGTTTTTGCTGTTCCGGATGAGTATGTATCTCTAAGGCTAAATTTTTAGGTCGCATGGCCTACGAAACAAGCTGTTTGGAAGAAGTCTGGAAGTAGAAATGATGTTTTCTAAATTAGTTGTTGAATTTGTTTGTTTCTTATTCCGCAAGTCTTATCGAACTATGCTACCTGCTAATAAGGTGTAAATGCATCAAACAGTTTAGCTTCCTAGAGGAAGTATGCTTATACCGTAGACAGCTGGGTTTTTATTGTAAGAAATTAGCACAGCATACAGTTTTTGTAATTTAAAGGTCATAAAACATGCTAACCTGGACATAGTAGCGCTATCTCATGCAGTAGTATAATCATGAGGGATGCTTATTTCCATTTTTAATCTGTTTGTATGTTATATGGCATGCACAATGGTGTTTTATCTTCTTGTGTCAATTAAGTGAAATTAAGCCACTGAATGTGTTTTTAATATCGACTATTAATCCGAATGGCATGGTGAATTTCTTTTAGATGATGAAACTCATATGCTAACTTCACTGAAAAATGAAATTGGATTCATTTAACTTGGTTGCTCTTGATAAGTCTCAAATTTTATTTTTGACTAACCAGCTGGAATTCACTGGCCTCTATTATTTGTATAAATGTGTTGAGCTCGTCTGCTCACTATCATAATTGTGGTGTCAAAAAATACCAATTCCTTGTGTCATTGACCTCAACTATGCAAAGTTACAACTACTCTTTGAAGAAAGGCTGAGCTAGATTCCATTTTTGCTTCCTGACCAGGATGCTTATTTAAAAACTGATATGTTCTTTTCAGAAATACTTGTATAATGAGATTGAATTCTTGTGTATGAGAATATCCAGTTTCTACAATAATGTAAGGTCACATGCTTTTAGTGTATATATGTACATTTTCTTCCTAACATATGTATTTGTTTCTGCCCTCCTGCTATTTCTTGAGAGGAACTAGTGCAATTTTGTTCATTCACATCAACCAGTTTTAATATTTTTCAAACATGCATGTTTGTCCCCTAATATTTATTGTTGCAAATACTAGAAAAACTTGGATTATAATTACCAGTAGAAACCATTGTTTGCAGAGTTCCTTGGCTGCAATCATGGCTGGGGCTTTGGTGCAATCCACCAGTTTTCCTTCTGCAGTTTCCAGTGAAAGCGAGGGCCGTTCAAAGCGATCTGGTAGTATAAAAAGAGCAGTCAAGATGATGGGCTTACAAGCTCCTCCAATGAGGGTTAGGACTTTCTCTGGTTTGCGAGGAGTAAATGCTTTAGACAACTTGGTAAAGAGAGGCCAGGATTTCCACTCAAAGGTTGCAGCAGCCACCTCTGTCCGAAGAGCAAAACCTACTCGAATTGTGCCAAAGGCCATGTTCGAGCGCTTCACAGAGAAGGCTATCAAAGTTATAATGCTTGCACAAGAGGAGGCAAGACGGCTTGGTCACAACTTTGTGGGTACAGAGCAGATTTTATTAGGTCTTATTGGTGAAGGCACTGGCATTGCAGCAAAGGTACTGAAGTCAATGGGAATTAATTTGAAAGACGCACGTGTTGAGGTAGAAAAAATTATTGGTAGGGGTAGTGGATTTGTTGCTGTAGAGATTCCATTTACACCTCGTGCAAAGCGTGTGCTGGAACTGTCACTAGAGGAGGCGCGACAACTTGGTAATCTTCTTATCTTTGTGTCTTTATCTGTCCAAACAACATGTATATTGTTGAACCGTAACAACATTAACTCAATGATAACTTATTTATGACCATGGCTTAAATTTCAGGTCATAATTACATTGGTTCAGAGCACTTGCTTCTTGGATTGCTTCGTGAGGGGGAAGGTGTAGCTGCTCGTGTTCTTGAGAACCTAGGCGCAGACCCAAATAACATTCGCACACAGGTAAGTGCACCAATATATACTCCACCGTTCCCAAAATATGTGTTCACATTTCTATTTTAGTTTGTCACAAAACAACGGTTACTTAAGAAAATAAGTGTTTAATTTTCAATTCTATCCTTAATTGTGAGATGAGAAATTCATTACTCTCGTATCATAAAGGGTAAAATTGTCATTCACATTGTGGACATTCATTTTGAGACAGAGGGAGTAGCTAACTCATCTTCATCTTTTTTACCCTTAGTAAATTTGGTGTACCAAGAGTGTGTCTATCCTTATGTCCAATCTTCAACTCCTTGTGTAGGTGATCAGAATGGTTGGAGAGAGTGCAGAAGCTGTGGGTGCTGGAGTTGGTGGTGGAAGCTCTGGTAACAAGATGCCAACACTGGAGGAATATGGTACCAACTTGACAAAGCTAGCAGAGGAGGTAACTAGTGACCATTGTGCAAGTGGTTTACCTTTTAAGCAAGTTCTATGTATTTGTTATTATTAACAATTTAGTTTCTTCTGGCATGCAGGGTAAGCTGGATCCTGTTGTAGGAAGGCAGCCACAAATTGAAAGAGTTACTCAAATTCTGGGACGCCGTACAAAAAATAATCCCTGCCTCATTGGAGAACCTGGTGTTGGAAAGACAGCTATTGCAGAAGGTCTTGCCCAAAGAATTGCAACTGGTGATGTTCCAGAAACAATTGAGGGAAAGAAGGTGGGTTGCAGTCTATGAAATCATTTATATTGTGCAGTTTAAATTGGCAACAGTGTAACATCTAATGCTGATCCATCTGGGACGGTAGTTGGTGCAAAAGGTCAAGAATAAGCTAGTAAAAACTTCACCCTCTGCACCCTAGCAGTTGACCTTCCAAGTGCGCTTAGATTTGCAAGACAAAAGTTGTCCATAGGATTCGATCTAAATATTTTAGAATATCCCTAAATGATCCCCTATATATTTGCTAAATGCACCATTCTATATATTGCTAAATTTGCACTTACCTACTATTACTCTCACAGATTTCTCACACACCTCAACATCAAAACTTACTTTTTACATTTTCAATACATGATTTGACTTGATTTTGACATAGACAGGGGTGCATATGGCATCATCCATTTTAGAATCAAAATATTGTTCTTGCTAGATTGGACCCACATTCATCCTGGTGTTTATGCCTATTTTAAGCGAGTAATATGCAACTATATCACAGGTCTTACAGTGCGAGAAGGATTATG
Source organism: Centaurea solstitialis (assembly GCA_030169165.1). Lineage (NCBI taxonomy): Eukaryota > Viridiplantae > Streptophyta > Magnoliopsida > Asterales > Asteraceae > Centaurea > Centaurea solstitialis. The sequence goes on from CM058040.1 coordinate 98,113,529, forward strand.
CACCATGGATTTTAGTAAAAAATCATGTTTTCTTTCTTCTTAATTAAAAGGCTATTTTCAATTTATGCTGTTGCTTTTTAGGTGATTACTCTGGATATGGGTCTGCTTGTTGCTGGCACAAAGTATCGTGGAGAGTTTGAGGAGAGACTAAAGAAGTTGATGGAGGAAATCAAGCAAAGTGATGAATTATTCTCTTTATTGATGAAGTCCATACATTAATTGGAGCAGGAGCAGCAGAGGGGGCTATTGATGCTGCTAACATCTTGAAGCCTGCTCTTGCCAGGGTGAATTACAGGCAAGTGAAACATCTTCTGCATAATAACACATACATGTTCATACAGTCAGATGTCATCAATATTTTACAAAAGTAATGAAGCCTGCTTCAGTTTCCAGAAGTTGTATGATCATGGATTTACCTTTTAAATACACAAACAGATGGTCATATTAAAAGTTAGGTTGCTGATTTTATGTTGGTGGTATATACAACTTTTTGGTTTTTTAATCACTGAATTGTTACAATTGGTGCAGTGTATTGGGGCAACGACCCTTGATGAGTACCGGAAGCATATTGAGAAAGACCCAGCACTGGAGAGACGATTCCAGCCTGTAAAGGTGCCTGAGCCAACAGTTGATGAGACCATACAGATTTTGAAAGGGCTGCGAGAACGATACGAGATTCACCACAAGCTTCGTTACACTGATGAAGCATTGGTAGCTGCTGCCAGTTGTCATATCAGTACATAAGGTATTGAATCTAGTGCCTCCTTGCCTTTGATGTCTTGCGGTTAATCATTTGTTATCCTCCCTTTATCAAAAAATAGATCAACGCCATCCAATTTTAGAAATGTATAATCACTACGCATTTTTAACTTACTAAATGATAAGATTACTCTTAATAATAGATGGAGCCATATTTCTTTATTTGATGACTAAGGGCAGAATTGGAAAGTAGGTGGCATTCGCTATCTTTGAAAGTAGACATTTATTTTGGGACAAAACTTAAATAGAAATGTGGAAACTTGTTAACATGGCAAAAGATGTGCTTGTAATCTTATCTCTTTCATTTTCTGCACTTCTCTTCTCTGATGTGCATCTGATGACTTACTTTGTACCTGCAGTGACCGTTTTCTTCCTGATAAGGCTATTGATTTAATCGATGAAGCTGGTTCTCGTGTTCGACTTCGTCATGCACAGGTATGTGTATTTTCTTATACCATTATTTGCTTGCTTTACTTAGATAGGCCTCAACTAATGATCTATGCACTTCAGCTCCCGGAAGAAGCCAGAGAGCTTGAGAAAGAGCTTAGGCAGATAACGAAAGAGAAGAATGAAGCTGTTCGCGGCCAGGACTTTGAAAAGGTACTTCATTATTTCCTTGTATTGGTGTTTTTTCTGTACATTACGCCAAACCAAACAAAACCAGTAAATGTCAGTACCTGACAGGGTAGGGTCTGCAGGTGAGATGCACACAAACCTGACCCGTTCCCTAGATTTGGGGTTGAGGTTTATGCAGATATGACCTCTACCTAGAAAGGGTAGACGGCTGTCTTTGTGAAGACCTTTTTCTATTTACAGTTAAGCTTTACTAATCTTTACTCTCGACAGGCTGGGGAGTTACGCGATCGAGAGATGGATCTCAAGACTCAGATTTCAGCTCTTGTGGATAAGAACAAAGAGATGAGCAAGGCCGAGACTGAGGCGGAGAGGAGGGCCCGATGGTAACGGAAGCAGACATTCAACACATTGTCTCTCTTGGACAGGTATACCGGTTGAGAAAGTCTCGACCGATGAATCCGACCGCCTTCTCAAGATGGAAGAGACTCTCCACACACGAATCATTGGTCAAGATGAAGCCGTCAAAGCCATTAGTCGCGCCATTCGCCGTGCCCGTGTTGGACTAAAGAACCCCAACCGCCCCATTGCCAGTTTCATCTTTTCTGGACCTACTGGTGTCGGGAAGTCGGAACTTGCTAAAGCATTGGCTGCTTACTATTTTGGCTCAGAAGAAGCCATGATTCGGCTCGACATGAGTGAGTTCATGGAGAGGCACACCGTCTCAAAGCTCATCGGTTCACCTCCCGGTTACGTCGGTTACACCGAAGGCGGTCAATTGACTGAGGCGGTGCGGCGCCGTCCCTACACTGTGGTGCTATTCGACGAAATCGAGAAAGCTCACCCTGACGTCTTCAACATGATGCTTCAAATCCTTTGAAGATGGAAGATTGACCGACAGCAAAGGAAGAACTGTGGATTTCAAGAACACGCTTCTGATCATGACATCTAACGTGGGAAGTAGCGTTATCGAGAAGGGTGGCCGAAGGATTGGGTTCGACCTCGACTATGATGAGAAAGACAGCAGCTACAACCGAATCAAGAGCCTGGTGCACCGAGGAACTAAAACAATATTTCCGGCCAGAGTTCTTGAACAGGCTTGACGAGATGATCGTATTCCGACAGTTGACCAAACTGGAGGTCAAAGAAATCGCTGACATAATGTTGAAGGAAGTGTTCGAGAGGCTAAAGGTTAAAGAAATCGAGCTTCAAGTGACGGAGCGGTTCAGGGATCGGGTCGTGGACGAGGGATACAACCCTAGCTATGGTGCAAGGCCGCTGAGACGTGCAATCATGAGGCTACTGGAAGACAGCATGGCGGAGAAGATGCTTGCACGTGAAATCAAGGAAGGCGATTCAGTCATCGTGGATGTCGATTCTGACGGCAATGTCACCGTCCTCAATGGAAGCAGCGGAGCTCCGCCAGAGGCTTTGCCGGAGCCGATCCCGGTGTAGTAGACAAAAGGGCAGTGTCTGAACTCTCTTATCTACACTCCGACCAAATATGTTGTTTGTACTGTGATGCTTTATTTGGCACATAAAAACATATGATACCGTCTTATTGAGGCAGCAAAGCTAGGGTTCTGCTCTGCCCAATGAATTTGCATGCACAGTCTAGCCACAACACGGTTATAAATGTTCCAGATTTTTTTCTTACTAATAAACGCTTAGAAAATTGTTAAATGGTTTTGTGTTATGATATCTGCGAAACCAAACCAAATTCATTTCAAGGTGGGGATTTACAGAGGGAGAGGTAGTTACTGTATGTCATTTGCCTTGGTGAGTATATAGCATCTTACCTCCCATCAAAGGAATAAGGGTGGCAAGTGAAGGAGAAAACTTATTGGTAAAAGCCGCCAATGATGCTTAGCTTAGTTGGTAATGGGTTGGGATAGTGTTTGTCCAAAATCGAATACTCTTGGGTATGAATCCAAGGCGCTCCATAGCCACAACCGAGTGAGTCGGGTATGCCCTCCTACATCAAAAGGAATGCGTGTTATATGAAAGGGTTTTAATCTATCGCAGCAGCCGATCGCTATAACAACATTTTACGTTAAATTTAGTAAGTTTTTGTTTTTCGTTTTAATTATAAATTGCATTTTCTAGTGTTTAATGAGTCCACATTTCGATGCTTATCTTTATTGTTGCATATGAGAATGGAGATGGTCTGTCTAGCTAAATAGAAAGAATGGATAAGTCTGCATCTAACGTTACATCTATAACAAGTTAAAACTTTATATTGAAAATTCAAAATGGAGAAACAAAAACTGCCCATATAATTAAAACTTAAAAGGAATTTATTGATGGGCCCGGAAAAGCCCAGTTAACAAAAGATGATATCAAATCTTAATCAGCAGCTTTGAGTCTCTGGTGTTGAGCTGCTGCTCTCCTGAAGCAGTTGATCATATAGGTTAGCGATGACAAGGCCGTTATTCCGATTGCTCCTGACGTCAGAACTCCGGTGACCGCCAGTCCGATGGCGAGGAACGCGGGAACCAGAAGCGGGCTGAAGACGAGGAAAAGCGGGGTGGCGATGGTGAGTCCGACGACGGTGGCTGTGAGGGTGATGGCGGAGAAGATGACTAGGAATCCACCGATGGGAAAGAGGGTGACGATGGCCATCACTTTTGAACGAGTGTTCATGGTGGGTGTAGGATGTTTCTGTTCCGCCACCATAGCCCGTCGGTGGAGTAGGATGGGGGATGATAAAAAAGGGATAGGGGTGTGTGTACACGTGGAAGGGTAGGTGACAAATGTTAAAATCTAAAGAGATGTGATATAGGACAATCTATATCTATACTCACCACCGTGTAGCTTGATGAAAGGTGGGGACATATTTTTTGCACAAATATCTTGTGTTCAAATCTTAGACGTCTACAATGCCTTAAACTGTTAAACCAGCCAAAAAATCTATGCTACGTGTTTCTAGAGACGAGTTTTGTATAAGCAGGCTGGTTTTTTTTCCTTTGAATGACAAGTAAACATGCGTATACGTCCCCAGGTATCCAGGATCCACGGACATTCAACTAATCTCCGTCGACCACCCCCCATCTCAATTAAGGGTATCACTATGTTGTAGGCCCATGATCAGGGATATAACTACATGCTCTTCACGGGATTCGAACCCAGACAGTCAAAGGTACCATCCACTGACATTTCCAGAATGTTACCTTAACATTGGGCTAGTTACTTACTTTGATAAGTAGGTTGGGGTTGTTGGTAATTGATGCCAAAAAATGCTATGCTATGGTGCATTCAGAGACAGTTTCGTGCAAGTAGGTTGGGCTTGTTGGTGATCAATTTTTTTTATATATATATATAGATGTATGTGAAAAAGAGTTAAAAGTGATAAGTGTAAAAAGACATTTAAACTCTTCACCACTTTCAAATAAGTTCATGAACTTCGCTTGTCACAAATATTGATTCACTGCTTCAGTTAGGATCGATCGGTTGTTTAAGGCTATGTTTGGCAAACTAGGTGATAAGCTAGCTAAAAACTTATAAGTTAGTTGTTGATTGATAAGCTGGTGAAAAACCGATAAACTAAGTGATGAACAAATTATATTTGACAAAACCTTGCTTATGAGTATGTCAAGCGACTAAAAAGAACATTTTAAGTTAGATGAGATATGTCAATTTTAAAATAAGTCATGGCCTCACCACAAACATTTTAACATTTTAAAATGACTAGGCAGGGGGTGCCAGAATTCTAACTTAGCAGGGGATTAAAAATATTCTTAAATTTAGTTTGTCAATTGAAGTTATTCAAACAGGAGGTTAATATGAGATATGTGATTAATGTTAGTCCTCTGTCTTGTGAGATTTTGATAGAAATTTTGAAGAGATAAAGACAAAAAAATCGCAAATATTTTAGATTATAGTGGTATAACTATAGTGGTATTATTTTTGACAAAAAAAATGTATTTTAGTTAATTCATGATTCTGTATTTTTAATATGATAAAAATGTAAAATAAAAATATAAAAAAGTAAAAAAATGTAAAACAAAATTTTCAAGATTTTGAGAAAAAAAAAGGGAGGGGAAAGTTGCTTGAGTAATTTGGACGGTAGTTTGGATGACACCCAAGAACTTCTTTGAATAAGATTATGATGATTCAAATTGTGACATTCGTTAATGTTTTTTTTTTCTGTCGCTTGAGTAATTTGTGAGGTAGTTTGGATGACGTTTCTTTTTTAACATCGCAATAGCGGCTGTCTGGCAGCCGTTCTTGAAGGCTGTTTGAGTTTTGGTTTTCGCAATTCGGCTCATCTCCTTGAGATTATTTGTTTGCTTGTCGTAATTCTCGTCTGTTTGTAAAGCTTCTATTTTACTTGGCTGTTGCTTTGTGGCAACTTTGTTTGGGTCAAGTAGGAGTTAGTTGGATGTTTGGTTGTAAATTGATGATTGAAGTTTTAATAAATTATTTTCGATTAAAAAAAAAAAATACATGATTTCTGAAACACACATCCGAATGTAACAAATACTACAAGTATGATATTAGTATGTAAACTTGACCATACCATCCTCCACATTCACATTTACATTTACGCATAACATGTTACAACCAAGAATCTTTATTGAAGTAAATCATTTTTTTTTTCTTTTTAAAGTAGAATACAAAGACCTATGAATATCTTATCTTTTTCTGTTCCATTCGGATAAAATTGAATATGTTTGCTTGATTTTATTTAGAAACACATGACACCAATTTCATTCTAATTTTGAACCATATTTGTTTTTTTTTTGGAAGGGTGTTCGGGCCAAAACCCGACTAATCTCCGGCAATTTTCGGGGCTAAACATGCCCCCGCTTAAATGTCCCTAGACATGCGTACGAAAAGACTTGAACTCGGTTAGAATGCTATGAACCTCTCGAACGATAACCAATCCGCCACAACACTATTGACTTGAACCATATTTGTTCCAAACCAAAGAAAATGCAAACATAGCTAGCAGCATATATGCATGCATCTCTCTATCTGCAAAAGTTCGTTTCAATGATTTATACTGTATCATATTTAAGAAAACGATATATTCCCACAAGAATATAGGTATATTTGTTGCCAATAAAGACTCACAATCATCAAGATTTAGTGTTTTTTTGTGCAAAATTGATTTTAAAGAAATGATGTTGGGGTCCTTTTATGAAAGATTTATGATGGCTATCATCATTGGTGACCTACTAAAAGACTACTTTCGGCTTTAAATTGAATTAGGGCAACAAATTCTTGAGAATAATATTTCAAAGTGATTTGTTTGCTTTAAAATAAGACTATAAAATTCATGTCATATGATGATTTAAAAGACAACTTCCAATCATTGTTACTCAACTTTATGTTCAATTTAATTTTGGTCAAACTCAAAGTCAACTCATTGGGGATTTGATTATGAATATTAAGATTGGTTTCCATTCAATATTAATCGTGGGGTTTATTTATAGGATATTATTTGATTCTATGAAGCTAAATTTTATACCCTTGATCTTCTTCTTAAATTGTATAAATTCAGTTAAACTTAGAGTTAAGTTGGTTTTCTTTATTAAAAAAAAAAAAACTAATGTTCAAATTTATTTTTTACAAATTTTGACTGCAAATTAAATGATATATGTTATGTTGCAATAACTAACAATACAAAACTAAAAGTATACTTAGTACGAATTTAGAACATATATTTGCTTAGAATTATTTTTATGGATTATGTACCCATGGTTTCATCTTTTTTGTGGATTGCGTCCCAAACACTCACTTCCATTCAGTGGCGGAACACGGCCCTTATAACCTAGGGGGCCGAAAATTATTTGTTATTCTATATAATTGTGCATAAATCTTACATAGTAAAGATATTATTTTACGATTTTGGTTTATATTTATATTTTGTTTTCGTTATGTTAACTAATAGTAGGAAGACCTTATTATAAAACTAGTTATCTATATGAGAGCGCCATATTTTTATCTGAAATCAACAATTAGTTTTAACTAAATCGATATCATAATCATAGTTTTTTACGATCTGTATTTAGTTATAAAGTAGTTCCAAATCCTGTAATATAATTAACAGATTCAAAATACAATAAATAACTTCCATTTAGAGATATTAATAGCATATTAAGAGTATATAAAAACAAATGTTCTAATATATTATAATACAGTTTATAAAAACAAATGTAGGGAGTAGGTTCCTAATTCTTTAAATATTTGTAATGGTTTTTTATTAGTGTTTTTTATTTATTAAAATTAAGATAGAAATAGAAGTATATTGTTATTTGAAGTAAAAAAGAAAACCCCCTGGAGTGAATAATTGTCTGGAATTGAATTGGTTAGTGAGTTGTGGGTGGAACTTGGTAGAAAGTGGAGGGGCCAATTTGTAACATTTAGTAAAATATAACTTACACACAAACCTATATTGAAGAAGAAGAGAAAGCTATATTGACGAGGAAGAGAAACAGGGGGGCCATGGCCCCCCATAGCCCTTCTTACCCTCCGTCTCTGCTTCCATTTAATCAAAAATAGCCTTGCTCAAAGATAGAATGTCACTAGGTTGGTACCGGAGCATGGTAAGTTCCAAATTTGGTTTCCAAGTCTGGTATTCATTCACACGTTTTTTTCTTTTCTTTGATTACTATCAAGATTTGGGAGACATGAGAGCAGTGGTTTAAGGATTAGGAAAAGGAGGTGTGAGGAGAGGGGACGAAGTACGTCGTGGCAATGTAGTGACATATTGTCTGAAAAAAAGAGTGTGGGAGGGGTTAGTGACGAAAAAGAATATAATAATATAAATTTTCCATAAAGGAAATAAAAGGATGAAATACACTTGATTTTTTTAGCAAGGTTAGTGTTAGAGACTCATACATAACGAATGAAACCATATATAATCTTCATACAATCACATGAACGATCTTTGTAATTTACTCTCTTGGTTAGTACAGGAGTTATATGTCATACTTTATTTAATTTACATCTTTGAAATAATATTTGTACTATCACAATTCACAAAGTGCTCTTTTTTTCTAACGAGTTTTTTATCTTCAAAATTGAATGATTGTTTTGTCGGTCAATTTTCAAATCAATTCTTTAAATCTTATATAACAAAAAAGTTTGTTGGTTTTCATGAGAAGTGGTTATTCACCGTTAAAAAATTGGACTTATATTAGGATAAGATGTATCGTTATAAGTTGCATCGAGATGTACGTACAAAATCAATTCTTCTATAAAACGCAATTCATGGGAGGACATGCTTACATTTCTCAACGTTAACTCAACTTCTCACACGATCCTACGTCTCTTTTTAACAATTAGTACTTATTAATATTTATAGAGGTGCTCGCGGGTTGAGTTGATCAAGTTAAATGTTTTTTAATAATAAACTCAACCCAATGTTCGCGGTTTGAAAAATCTCAGTCCAACCAAAACCAAAATGCAATCCAACACAATACAAACCGTACGGGTTGGTCGGGTCAATTACAACTCATATAATTCTAACACACTATACAAACTAATATACTAGGAAATAATAGCCATATTTATGAACATTTATCATGGTTCATTAATCTGACCGATATATATATATATATATATATGGTTAGGTTCAAATGTAAACTCAGTTTTGGTTGTGAACGTGATGACAAATCTCAGCCACAAATCTTCGATTATGGTGGACGCGATCACGGAGGATTGACTTGATTCATGGGAGAGTGGAAATTATTAAAGGAGGGGACCCGGTCAAAGCCACCTTTATTGACCGGATGAGTGATTGAGATTCGTCCTCATATTCACAACCAAAATTGAGTTCACATTTGAACTTTCCCCTCTCTCTCTCTCTCTCATTGATACGGCTGAGATCAAAGTTGAAAAGTCAAAGATTGCGGCTTTGACATGTTAAAGCCGCAATCTTTGGTTAGTCAAGATCGAGGGGTATTTTCGTAACTCACTACAAGGAAAAAGGTTTTGGCGAGGACAAATGTCTTCTCTAAAAGGTCATTTATCGTCGCAAAAAGTTTTCAGCAAGGAGAAATCGTCGCTAAAGGGTTTCAATACTTAGCCCATAGTAAAAATTAAAATCTAAAAAACACTTACCTTTTCTGCGACGACACTTGTCCTCGTAGAAACCTATATTTTTTAATGGCGGGGTTTCATGGTGGGAAAAAAGAAAACAAATTTCAGTAAAATAACTTTTTGCAAGGACATTGTCGTCGCAGAAGCTAATAAAAATAATTGGCGGGCTCTTTACCGCGCAAGATGAATTTTTTGGTGGAAAAAAAAGGAAAAGGTTTTTTAAAACACTTTTGGCGAGGACTTTGTCGTCGCTGAAAATGAGAGTTGACTTCTTAGGTCAAAGACCAAATTTTTTGTCGTTTAGCATACCTTTTGCGAGGACAATTGTCCTCGCTCAAAGTGGTCGTCGCCAAAAGTGTTTTTATAGGCCAAAAACGGGTTCATATATATATGAATATGTGTAATTTATACACGCGTTTATGAGCAGTGAAATATATATATATATATATATATATATATATATCAAAAGTGAATGCAATCCTACAGCAAATCTATTTCATAATTTATTATCTTGATATATTCTCTATAAAAAATACTTTTAATATTTAACTTAACTAGATAGAGATGAGTTCATTCTTTACACACATAAAATTTCAATTAACTTAAATAACTGACAAAAGAACGATACGTGGTGGGAAAATGCCGATTTCGACTCATGAAAGAACGACACGTGATGGCCAATTACTTATATATAGATATATATAACATTTTCGCTTCTTGTCTTTCTTCCAAATTAAATAATTCATTTTCATTTTTTTTATATATTTACATCTCTATATTGCTAAATTACTACTATCAAAATATTGAAAAGTAAATATTAATTATTTAACATTAATATGCAATCTTAATAATAGAAAGAATATCTTTAGTATCATTTTAGAAACAAAACATCATTTTTTGGCTATTTGTTTGAGCCTATTAATAATTTATCGTATTATGGATTTGAGCATAAACTTCTATGAAAAAGCTTCTATTCTAACTCGATTGGCACCCAAGTAATACTTCTACTATATCATAACGTACCCCGGCCTATCCCTCTAGACAAAAAGAAAGGGACTGATCAAAATTAGTTTCTAAATAGATTCTAAACAACACTAAAACATGTCTCAAACAACTCGGAAACAACCCCTCTAGACCTGCACACTATAACATCGTTATATGGGTGTTTTTACTTGATAAACCACCCCCTTCGCTGCTGTTTTTGGGACTTATGCACTATAATCAACACCATTAGAATAATCCCCACACAAATCCAATTGAAGTTCAAATAAAACAAGGACCGTTATACAATTTATAAAGTTCAAAGAAGGGATTTCCAAAGATTTTTGTTTACATAAAATCTCAATATCTAACTCGTATTTGGAATGCTCCAATTTCAAAGATAGATTTGAGTTCACCAATCCACAATAACACTCTTCTAAACCTCCACATTCAACCAAATGATCCAAATAAATAAGCAATCAATTAACCAAATCAAGTAGACAAGCAATCGACAAATCAAGTAGACAAATAAACGTTTACTTTCAATAGTTCTTCATATTCGATATCTGCTAGAAAAATATTTCTTTCAACATTTAAAATTGCTAAAGTTTACTTTAATATTTGGTTAAAGACATGAAAAACTAAAAAGTGTTAACTAAAATAGTAAATTACATCAAAGTTGTAAGTCTAATGCAAAACAGTAAGTTATCAAGATGAAAATTATTAAACCTAGATTTAATAATAATAGATGAAATTTGATGCCTTCTTGCCCTTGGGCTTGATGCCATGTGCGGTCGCATGTGCTGCACGTGTCCAGGGCCGGCCCTGGTTCTAAACAAGTATGTATATCAATCATATATATCAATTAAGTTGGTTAGTTAGGTATGTAAAGAGTTATGTATATCAACGATATACTTAATTAAATTCTTATAACTATCCTTATCATATTACTTCGTTTGAAATTAATCAATGTTCGTAATATATAAACATGTGATTTTGATTTTTTTCCCAAATATATGATTATAAGAACACGTGACAATAAAATGATATTAAATGTTTAATCATATACAATTTGTATTTTTAAGTGTTGATTGTCCGCATAAAAAAATGACAGAATTATCCCATGTCATCTGAAAGCACAAACGACACCTCATGTTACATCACATCTACTATTCATTCTACAGACGGTACACTTATAACAGTTATAACAAAGTTTTCTTTAAAGACTTGGCAAAACTCATCGTCAGATAAACAAACAAACAGTTCCATTAAAACCAAGATATCTAAATGATCCTAAACAAGTGTATTCCGAAATGCTATTAATTTTGATATCATAAATTAAGATTATAATACGGAAATGAACAAAATGTAATAAACAACACAACTTTCATGTTACAGACGCTCACACACATATGGTTTAGTTCATTGGAAAACCACTAAACAATGGAAATCAAGAAATACCTTAATAACATTCAATTTGTTGGATATGCAGATACAAGTAATTGTTCCGAATATATTTGTGCATAAAGTATATACCCGCCAAAAGAATGATTATAAGATATTTTTTTTAATGGTTTATCTCTAGTTAATATCTTTCTCTTTATATGTAGTAGGAATGAAAAAAAAAAAAAAAAACCTTCACTTAAAAAAAACACTTTACTTTTCACATGAGTTATTTAAAATAACAGTGATCAATGAGCAAATAAACCTTTCAACATCCAAATGAAATTGAATTCTTTTTATGTATGTTTTAAAAAACTTAGTGGTTTTTATAATGATCTTAGACAAGGATAGTGTTTTAGAAATGATATATGCCATCTACCAGACTTATGGTTTGAAGTTTACTCTCAGAGCATCTTCAACAAATTCTCTAAAATTAAAAAATTAAAATTAAAATCTTCCACAACAAAAAAAGTATATTCATCTTCAACTTGAACTTTATACAATTAATTAATTATACTATTAAATATTCAACAAAACTTATAAAATACTATTTCTTTTACTTAAATTTTAAAGTTCTAGTATTTTCATCGATATAATACATAAGAAATCTTTAAAAATCTTTAAAATCTTTAATTTTTAGAAGCCATTGAAGATGTTTTTGAGAAGTGTTTCTAAAGGGAGTGTAGATTGTAGGAATTGAGGGAAATGAAAATAAAATAAAAACGAGGAACTGAAATAGCAATATGAAGAAATTTGGTGGGTCCCGATGTAAAAACAGAGTTAAAGCAAAAAGAACAAAGGCTGGCAATTTACAACTGCACCCCCTTTGCTTCTAAAACACGTCAAAACAGACCTACAAAGTCTCTGCAACATTTACTGTTCCCATAACCTTTTCGCTTTTGCTACATAATTCATTCATAGATTTGACTTCTACATTCATTGTGTCTTTTAAGTCCACCTCATACATTGTGAATTACACTTTTCATCCTTGTGGTTGGTGTTTTTATCTGATCCAACCCTGGTATAAATTTTTAACTAGTTAGATCCCAATTACCCAGCTTTTGCTAAAAAAACATGTTAAGATGACTTACATTTTAGTCAATTTAGGGGTTGTTTGACAGTCGCTAAATAGTTTGGTAATGAATGATTAAGAGCTTCCTTTGATACAGTACAAAATAGAATATGGTTGTTTGACAATTGTTGAAAATGAAATCAGGGCACTGAATGGTTAATGGATGCCTAATATACAAAAACATTCAGATGATTTTGGAACCATTAAGAACAAAACCTTAAAATAATTGTATAATATCTTGTCGATGAAATAAAACCACCTAGAACCCCTCGATAAACCATCTCCTAGACAACCACCCCACACCAAATAAAAAACTTGTCCGCTAAAACATCATATGGTGAAATCTCTCCCCAATCCCTTTGATGAAACAATCTTAGGGCTGGTTTGTGTGTCCACAGACTCACCCTCCCCTCTTCTTCTTTTTTTCTACGAGTTGCACACAGTTGCAAACATCGGCAACCGACAAAGTTGCAAACATCGCTTTAGTTCATCTTATTTTAGACGTCTACTTCAATGAGTATGAAATATATGGCTTCAATTGAAGACAAATGATGTCATTCTGAAACCCAATCGGTCTTCTTTGGTGGCTTTTTCAAACTTTCAAAGCCAAATTAGTTTGTTATTCTTGAGGAAACAAAAGGATTCGGTATAGTTTTTTGGATTTCGGAGTTTGATTTAGGGTTTTAGGATTTTGATTTTACAAGATCATTTATCATAATTATTCCAACAAAATTTGTTTATATTGGTGGTTCATCTTCATATCTTCCCAAGATATTGAGTTTTTGTTAGTGCATGTATCTATCTTTGACATAAGATAATGATAATACTTGGATTTGGGTTTGGTGTCACAATGGATGGTGGGTCATGTTCACAACTCACCGGAAAAGGACGACTTTGGCAAGAAACTTATTGTTCTGGAAAAAATTAGCTGAAGAAGACGTTATAGGAAAGGGTTGGACAAGTAGCATCATTGTAGTGGATGAAATAAATGGTTTTTTATTCTCTAAAATAAAATGAGACAAAAACCTAAACATAAAATGCTCTGATTCTAATTAACGATCTTTCTTTGTTTACAATAGTCCATTAAAATTTTAATTTCGATTTATATAACTTAAATGATTATCCTTTCCAAAAAAACATAATGAATTTATTTGTTTACATTAAAATTTTTTAGTTAAACTTTGTTATTGGGTACTTTGTACAAAATTGTTAATGATAAGTTCACCGACACAAATGATAGAAGTTTCATCATTATATATATATGTCTTACTAGATACTTACCCGCGCGCGATGCGGCGCGAAAAATCTTAATATCAAAACCAAAAACTCGATTTAGATATGTTAATTTTATTAATCTATGTGGTCTTATGTCGCAAATTGAAAGTTAATATGGTCGATTGTGTCGTATTTTTAAAAAGGTTGTTGATGGATAATGTGGTTTTTAAATTCAAAACATTGGTGCTTAACATTCAATGACCAACTTACACATTAATACTTTATATACCTATTACTACAATGCAGAAAGATGTAAATTATTAAAAATATTTAAAAAATAGTTGGAGTAAAAATCCTATGAATAACATTTCTAATTTTATTTTTTATTTGTCATTTTATTTTATTTTTCTTTGAATTTGACACCGGCATAAACCATACAATTCCAATAGCCCGTGCCGCATTCTTCACGGAAAGCTTTGATGTATGTTGATCCAATAAATAACTTTAAAACCGAAGACAAATTTTCTTATGTAGGGTCAAAAATGCTTTATATATTATTCTTGGTAATAACTAATAAGCAACCAACTTACAACCAATCCATAACCATCAAGTTTCTCTAGAATGAATGAACTCATTTTTCTTCAAGGAAGAACATCAAGTATACTTTTTGGAACATACCCAAAAATTAAAAATCATATAACTGTTAATTAAAACAATTCTACAAGGGGCTAGTTACACATCCATCTTCAACTCAATTCTTTTATGCGATTCTTTTATGAGGAAAGGTACTAATGAAAAACAAAATCTTGGAAGTTATAAATCGTAAGTTATAAATTAAATATTATAGAATGAATATTTAATAATCTTGAAAAATTGAATAGTCAATCTTGAAATTTGAAATAAAATTATTACCTTTATATAAAAATAATTGCATAAAAATATTCAATATTGGGCTCATTTCGAAGGTATTGACGAGACAATTATGATGCTATACTTTGTAAAATAAAAAACGTAATTTTAATATATTTTAATTCATAATATATAATTATTTAGATTATATGATAATGGTTTAAGATAGAAAATGAAAAACTAAAGGACTAAAACAAGATTTAATAACTAACTACAGGGAGGTAAAGTGTAAGTATGTAAAACAGTTTTGTTGAACAAAATAACTAACATATTGAGTTATTCTCTTTATTTAATTGTAGGGGATAGTTCTCCGAAATGTATTGAACTATCCCCAAAAATCTATTGTGTGTATCCAACTATCAAAAATGCTATTGTGTGTATCAAAGTTTATTTTTTTTGCTATTGTGTGTATCAAACTTTTTTTTAATGTATCAAACTTTATTTTTTCTTCTATTGTGTGTATCAGTTTACCAAAATTACAAGTCATTTGTAACACAATAGCAAAAAAAATAAAATTTGATACACACAATAGCATTTTTTGTAGTTGGATACACACAATAGATTTTTGGGGATAGTTCAATACATTTCGGAGAACTATCCCCTTAATTGTATAGATAAAGTTATGCTCTACCTCTTTTAATGACATAAATTAGTTATAAATTAGAATATTATTAATCAGATTTTAATCATTTATCCAAAAAAACTTTAAAAACTTATAAAATTTCCCTTTTTAATGTTTTGATTTAAAATAAATGGAAGTTAAAGACATTTTTCCGTTCTTTTTGGTAATTTTGACGTGTGTGATACTAAATTGGCAAAAATAAACTAGCTTAGCTTATCAAAACACTTGCTGAAGTAGCGTTTTTAGAAACTTTTTTCAATTATAGCTTTATTAATGTTAATTATTCAAGATATTTTTTTACCAAACATAATTTATTCATAAGCTATTTTATCAATTACTAACTAGTTTATTAGCTATCAGTATCTTATCAGCTAGTTTACCAAACACAATCTAACTTCTTTTATTTAATATAGTTTACAATCTTCAACCTTAGTTGTTGTATAATATCCCTGTAAATATATCTTTTAAGTTTATTTAAAAATATCCAAAGAGGAAATATTATTTTGTTTGTGGACAAAACAAAAGGTCTCTTGAACAGTACTGTTTGAAGGACTCAGCAACTGCCCACACCCACTCCCCGCACCCCACAAGACAAAAAGTGAAGTTTAAAGGGCATTCTCGTCATTTCCCAATACATCCTGTGATACACACGTGTGGGGTTAATTTGCAGTTTCCATTGATCATTGGCCAATAACTCTATTTATTTATTTATTTATTTTTATTATTATTTATATTTTATAAAAGAATAGAAAATATACATACTTGTTGGTGGTAAAATACACCAATCTGTGGGTTGAATTATCGACCAAAATAAATAAGTTTTTGAACATCATTATCCTCAACAGATTTTTTTTTTAAAATACAGAAAGGAAAAATATAGACATTTTAAATTAATATTCTCCAATTTCTTAAACTATTTTCATAATAGAAAAAACAAGGAAAAAAAAAAGAGATTTTCTCCAAATAACTTCTAAAATAATTATCAAATGAGGAAATTTAGAAAAAAAAAATTTAGATAAATTGTAAAGTTAGTATAAAATAAATAATATAAATTGTAAAGTTAGTATAAAATAAATAATATAAATTTTTAAATAAAACAATTTAGATGCATTTTGGAGGGCTTTGACTCATTTGATCTGTTAGTTTTATTTTATTTTAGAGCAAGTTACGATTTTGATACTTGTGGTACGGTGAAAATCATGGTTATCATTTCTAAACTTTAGTTATTACAGAAAAGGTTTTTGTTATGTATTTTGTTTTAGATATGGTCTTCTATATACAATATTTATGCTTTTTTTTTATTTTAACTCTATTACATAAGAGGTAATTTAGACATTTTCCTTCTTAAGTTGATTGGACATGTAACATAATGTAAAAAAGAAACACCTTCAATTCTTTCCATCTCCAATTAATACCCAACTCCTTGGTGGTGTTGTGCTACCATCTCCACCGGAACAACATTCACTCTCTTTTTTACACTGTCCTTCTCTATTTACCGATCCCCTTATTCGAGAACCAAATACCCTTAAGCATAGATAGAAACCTAACCTAATCCCTCTCCATGCCTCTTTCCTTCTTTTTTTACATGCCATGTCGCATTGACGAAAAAAGAATGTCTAAATTGATTCTTATGTTATCGGATTTAATAGTAAAACATAACAATTGATAGTTAAATGAAGAAAATTCAAAACAAGTTACATATCAGATGAGTATTTATCATCAAAACACGCCTACCCAGTGATAAGGTAACATCTATCTGGGTTTGAACCCCGTGATGAGCATGTGGCAATATTCAGACCGTGGGTCTGCCACATAGTAGTACCCTTAATTGGACTAAGTAATGGTCAACGGGCATTAGTCGGGTGTTCTTGGATCTCAGATACTCCGAAAACATGTGTGTATATGTTTGTTTGTCGTTCAAAAAAGATGAGTATTTATCATATATGTGTAAATAATATGTATATATAAAATATTTAAGAAAATATATAAGAACATTATAATATATAACATTTGAGAGGAAGTATGAACAGTGGATTTACAATATTTTTATTTTAGCCCCCTAAGCTTATATTACTTATTCACTTTATACCTTTTACTTTTCTATATTTCATTTTACGTTTTAGTCATATATCAAATATTGATTGAAATATGTTAAAAAATACGTTTTAATTTTAACAAAGTACACCATTATAATCGTATTGTCGAACGTTCGAAACGAGCCTAATATTTAATATTTTTTGATGTAATTATTTTATTATAAACTATATATACTACGCTTATATATGTATTTTAAACGTATTTCAGTTTTTTTACTTTATAGTTTTCTATTTTAACTTTATACATTCATCATATTATAAATACTAGCAGTTGACACGAAGATGAATAGTATAATATAAGAAGAAAGTACGACTTTTGTCTCTGTGGTTTGATATTTATAACGCTTCCCCCCCACACACACATACGTTATTTACATGCTAACAGCCACGTAAATTAGACATCGGTTGCAATGGATAACTCTAAACTCTTTATTGTAAGCATATAGTTAAACACCCAACACAATGCATAAAGTCCGTCATATTAACATTTCGTTTACAACATATGTATAAATTTTATGTTTCATATAAATCCATGTTACTACTAATAATAAAATCTATTACAGTTTATAACCCATCACGAACCCTGGGGCTCTTGATAACTAGTTTAAAACAAATTTCAAAACAGAAAACCAAATGAAGATATACAATTTCAAATAGATAAACTAATGAATACAAAAGCGCACATATTTATATATAGGGTTAATTACATGGGTGTGTATCGAACTTGTCACGTTTTTTCATTGTATGTATCCAACTTTTAAAATTGTCATTGTATGTATCGAACTTGCTAAACTTTGTCATTGTATGTATGTTACCTGCTTAGAAGGTAAACCGATACATACAATGGCAAAGTTTAGCAAGTTCGATACATACAATGGCAAAGTTTAGCAAGTTCGATACATACAATGGTTACGAAAGCTAAACTTTGCCATTGTATCATTGTATGTATGTTGCCATTGACCGGTTACCTGCTTAGAAAGTAAACCGATACATATAATGGCAAAGTTTAGCAAGTTCGATACATACAATGGCAATTTTAAAAGTTGAGTACATACAATGAAAAAACGTGACAAGTTCGATACACACCCATGTAATTAACCCTTATATATATGTTCACCTTCAACCAATCATTTCTCTTTTTCTTGTTTTTCCCTCCTCCGGCTGCATGCCGCAGCCTAACTTAACACACCACCGCCAATTCTAATATAATATAATATATTATATAGGGTACTGATAAGAGTTTTGTTGTTGAATAATTATAATGGTAATGGAGGAATTGATTAATTAAAGAAGATAGAAATTAAATTAATAAAAACTGATGAAGCAAATTGATAGGGATGGAATTGAATTGAAGCTAGCAGCTACATGACTGTAACCCTAGCTAGTTGATTATAATAATATATTCTTTTTTCTCTTTTTTGTTGGTATATATTAATTTCTACAAAACTTGTTGCATGCGTTGTCCCACAAAATTAAAAGGTGGAGGTTCAAAAAGCTGAAAATATATCCTAGGCTAACTTTAATTCATGGATCCAATGAATCCACTTGATTAGGGAAAAAGAAAGGGAGGTACCTAATATGGTTTCTAAAATAAAGGAATTGGAATTGAAAATCAGTTCTTTATATTTTGAAATTGGTTTTGAAAGTGTCGGTTTCGGTTATGGTACTAGGTATTTGGTATTCTTTTGTTAAATTTTATCATTTCATACAACTTTTTTTAAATTAGTTGTGTACGTATATTACAAAGTCACATTAATATGAAGAAATAAATACTACAAACTGTAAAAACCAATCTACTTAAAAACTAATAATTACATAAATAGTTTGATAGAACTCTTGACGAAGGAAAGATCTTTTTTTACGGCCTTCTGTACCCCATTCGGGTACTCATACGGGCTCGCATGCAAGTATGGAAGGGCATGGAATACGATGCCTCAGCTACTCGCTCTTTCACTCTCCTTCTTTCTATCTTTCTCTTTCTCTCTCTTGAAATATATATAAAAAAAATTAAAAAAGAAAAGATTAAGGGTAAAGACTTAGCTTGTGGATAGTGGTACTCCTATTGAAGATTTGACGAGGGCTTGTGGAAGCTGATTAGGCAATAAGAGTTTCTAGGCTTGTGGATTACGCTACCAAATGCCTAATTATCACTTTGAAGCCTAAAAGAAAGATCTTTTTAAGGGTAATATTCACAAAAAGGTAAATTGATAATTTACTTAAGTTTTAAATAATTTACATATAAAATAGTTTTTATTAAAAAGGATAGCGAGCACCCAGTGGGTAACGTTCCAAAGAATAAGACTCGGATCTGGAACCAGTTTCAATCAGTTCCGTATCTTAGGAACCGGAAACAATCGCATTGGTTTCACTACCAGAACCGATAATTCCAAAGCAATTCCAATTCCAACGACACAGGTACCCGGTTTCGATGTTCGTTCTCATCCTTAATTCTTAATTTGCAGCTATACATACTCCCCCCCATGTTTCGTAATTTTATGTATATACATGAAAGTTCGGCTACAGACTCATTAATTTTCATTGAGAACGTGGGGATAACCGAAAGTGTGAACACACACACACACACACACACCCGAAAGTGCTTCGTAATTTTATGTATATACATGAAAGTTCGGCTACAAACTCATTATTTTTTCATTGAAAACGTGGGGACAACCGAAAGTGCGAACACACACACACCGAAAGTGTTTCGTAATTTTAACAGAAATTGCAAGGTTAACAAACACACACACATATACGTGTGTGTGTGTATACAAATGTATAAACGTATTTTCCAACTATTTTTTACCTTTCGTTTTACTTTCAATATAACTAAGAGGAATGCTATTTGTATCTCTATACATGTTAAAATCAGGTTATACTCTAAATTGAGAATGTAAAAAACATATTTTGACGTTAATGTATATGAGAAAGGAAAACACTTTTAGGGTGCATTTAACAATACATATGGGTGTTTTCCCTTGTACTACACATATCTATGTATAGAATTAATTCATCTTTTGCCAATCATCAACTTGCCTAATTAGACAAGCAAATATAATCTCATTTGAGAATCGGCATATGGGCTTTTCCCCTTTGGTGCATGCATTTATATATCAAATATGTGCTGACTTTTTAAAACTAAATAAACTATATATTAAAGGAACTTTAACTTAACAACCATAGGTTTAAATATAAATTAGTTCTGAAATAAAGGAGAAGGTGGTCCACGAAGAACAAAGCTGATGAAGCTTAAACGTGAGAATATTAATGACTTAATGGAGGAGTCAGTCATAGACCCTCTAATTCAACAGAATCCTTCTTTAAATTAAACTTATGCTTAATATATTAATTGATCTAATATAAAAAAAAAATTGTTTAATTACTTTCTCATTCTTAAAGTTTTAAAATTGAAGGAATATTTCTTTGGAGAAAAAGAAGTTTCACATGGACATTCCCTATATTTTTGGTTTTCGTAATGATTTGATTCTAAAAGAATCCATGCTAATTGAAAAATTATATTTGTTAGTTAAACTCCTAATGATGGTTATCTTGATTATAGCTTTAGAGTTTTAACTATTTTGGCATTTTTAGTGTTGTTATCTTACATAAATACATTAAATCAATTTTTTTTAAATGGCAAATACATTACGAACCGGGCCTAGCAAGGTGCTACGACCGTGCAACCCGAACAATCACAACGAAGAAGAAAACAACACCAATCCAACCAACTAACATGCCTACCTAAAGAACGCTTAAAAATACGCTACCAACTAAATGTCGTTAGTCATAAGATGAGGTTTAAAAGGGGAATTGTCAAAGAGACCCGCATTCATACTCTTCCAAATAACCCAAGTATAGGCAAGCAACACCATCTCTTTGGCGATATTTAAATTTTTGTTGCGATCTTCGTGATCATCTGAATGCACGAGACGGTTGTGAATACTGCTCCGACTATCTGACAATACATTCCACCAAACATTAACCATTCTCCTTACCTCCTTCAACTTGCAACAGTTGATGAAGATGCATGTGCTCCCTAAATTCCAGAAACCCATTGCAAAGCTATAGAGGGCCTAACGCATTATCCAAAACGACCCCTTTTCTCAAGAGGTTGTCTTCGGTCACTAACCTGTCAAACGCCATCCGCCAATTATGAATTCTAACTTTGCACGCCACATCAAATCAATTTCATATCTATCTTCAACGTGACAATGAAAAATAAATAACACAATTCTTGTAAAATCTCATGTTTTTCCTTGTACACGAATATAAACAGTTACATTTGATAAATTAGTTGTTAAGTTAAATAGCAAGACAAAATAAATTGATAGAAAAATGTAAATTGCATTTATATAGAATATAAATGGCAATATGGCAAAATTGCATTTATAAAAGATGAGAAAAGACCAACTTTTTTTTGAAAGGCAAAAAAGTACAATAGATAAGGAGCTACGGCATTATCATCACCCCCGCCTAGCACAAAAAAAAATTAAGAAATCCTAGCAAGGTGCTAAAAGAAAGAGTACGAGAATCCTCAACAAAATTACAAGCCCGGCAAGCAACAGAAAGCCAAAACGAAATAAGAAAGACTTTGAGAAAAATTGACCAAGGTCTACCAACATGCTTTTTGGAGATTTAAACCAAAGTTGTGCATCAAAATTCACCGTTTTGAGTCTAGCAGCAAACTAGAGAGCATAGAGACGTTTAAGATTAGGAAAAGTCCTCATTCCTAATCTTATCTTGCACCGATACATCCACATGGAGGGTATGATTTTGCCAATTCCAAATAGACCATATACTCACAATGCAGGTTGCTTCAAAAACCTTTGCAGGAAATGGTGGAGAAGTGGGGGAACACTATCTTAGATTTGAAGGACTCCAACTATGAAATTCAGGAACACTGTCCAGATTTGAAGGACTCCAACTATGAAATTCGCAGGGTCGAAGGATCACACCAACCCTAAATTTTCCTCCATAAAAGCTCCACCTTGCTGCAAGTAAAAAAGCAATGATCAATTGACTTGGGATGGCAGCCGCAAATAGAACAATCCATAGAATCAACCACAACTCCCCTTGACGATAAAGCCAATCTTGTCGGTAGACCATTATTGCACATCCGCCAAAAAAGATATTCACTTTAGAAGGGATAAGGCGATTCCATAGGACTTTGGACATAATAATTGAGTTGGGACTGGAGATGAGAAATAACCAACTATTTAGAACTTCTCTAAAAGATTACTTATGGGTTAACCTATGACATAATATTACAAAAGACTTTTCAAATAAGCTCAAAAAAATAAGAAGGCTTACATTTACTATGCATGGACTTGGTAGTCAAGTTATACTTTTAGTATTTCTTAATTAAAGGGATGTTTAGTTGTAAACTTATATTGTACTTCTTAATTATTTACATGTATACACGTATTAACATGTATCATGTCAAATTAAAGATAAAAAATGATTGTTTTTCTACGCTAATCTATTTTGCTATAATTTTGATTATATTTTGTCGAACTTTGATTAAAATGTAGGGACTATTTCTAATTAAAAAGGTTATAACCAATATTTCTAACCACATTCATTAGATGTGGATGCACAATGGGATGAGATGTACTGAGATGTACCAGATCAATTTCTTTTCTTTAGAGCAAGTCATGGGAGACATTAGATTAAAAGTGATTAACGGTTCCGATCAATGTCACTTTTTTTCTGAAACAACAACAAAAATTCATTCGAAAAAAACCACTGGCAAGTGGCTAGCAACCGAAAACCGGCATCACAAGGTTTTTAACAATCGTGAGGATTACATCTCCAAGCAATCGGGTTTTTATCGCTTTCCTTATGCCTAGCCAACACCCATCTAAAACACTTCTCCATTATGATATCCGGAATAATATCTTTACGAGGAGGGGGATTGTCGAAAAAGCACTTGTTTCGCAAGCTCCACAAAATCTAGCAGCCAATGTAGAAAACAACTTCTAAAACTTTCCTTGCGACATTGTTGTTGACGTTGTCTTTGATGGTAGATGTCACTTCTCAGACTTTTCTCATTACACTCAACTTCTCACACGATCCTTTACTAATATTATATATATATATATGTGTGTGTGTGTTAGTTACTCTAAACAACGATTGTTTGGTTGATTGTTTATTAAGTCATAGATAAAGTAGATTGTGTGAATTAATATATTTGTATAGATTTAGAATATTTTTGTTCTGTCATAGTTTTTTCATAGATAAAAAAAACGTATTTTTTATTTATTTAAGAGATACATTTTTGGAAGAAGAAAAAGTTCTCCAAAGAGCTTACTAAATAAATAATTTCTGTATCATTTAATTACTAGCAAAAAGTCATTCATAGCTGATAGTTGATTAAATAGATTGTAAAAATCTATTGAGGTCATTAAACTGTTGAGAAGCAACCCGAATCTTAACGCTAATCTTCATAAATGCTGGTAATTTCATTCAAATGCAACTGACAAACCCAAAAACAGAACTCTCTATATATAGTCATAATACTGATGAATCCAAAGAATCCAACTCTATGTATATAGTATATAAAAGAAAAAAACTTGCTAGTAATTCCAATGCATTATTTAACTCCAAAAAAGTTTATTTAACAAACACCCTATATAAAAACAATGATCCAAAGCTTCTTCTAGCTTAAAACCACCAAAAGTAATAATATATATATATAAGGAGTTGTGATGGAAAGAAGTAGGAATTGGTGGTCTAGCTAGAAGGCTCGCATGTGATATATATAAATATACACACACAGATATATATATATATATATATATCATAGTTTAGCTAGCCTTAGAATTGTGCTAGTAAACCACAAAGTATCAAATATGAATACAGTTATATATGTAATAGATGAATACAATCCCAAAGGAGGGTTTTATAACCATGCCTACATGTGAGATTGAGAGATATTCACATGTTACCTTGACCTCCTCCTCCACCACCACCACCTCCACCCATATTTCCACCAGAACTAGAAGGGTTCCATGGAAGTTGATTAGCATAAGGATAAGGAAAAGAAGGTGGAGATTGATAGAAACCACCACCACTACCACCACCACCACCACCACCATCAATGTTTCCATATCTTCTACCAGGGTACTGATCAATGGCTCTTTGCCTTGGAGTTATTGGCTGAATTGAACTCAAATTAGGCACTGTAGGTACTAACCCTGTTGGCATCTCATTGCATGCATAACGAATCAAATCGGCATTGGCGGCATCCAGCTCCTTTTGAAGGCGATCAACCTGTCTTTGGAGGAAAGAGATGGCCCCTACACACCCGTAGACCGGATCCCTAACTCGGGCCTCGGCTTCGTACGCGAGGGAATTGACCGCATCTTCTCTCTGGTGAGGGAGGAGGTCATTCAGCAGCTTGGTGACGTTGCTGGCACCGAAGATTTTGTGAACATTTGCGAACTTTTGAGGCTCTTCGGGTGGGAAGTAGGGTGCAAAGATGCAACCAGGCATGCATTTTCTCCTTAAGAACTTGCAGGCAGCACATGGAGAGTTGTATGAGCTTGATGAAGCCATTACTCTAGTACCTCTCTTCCTAGATCTTTTCCTTAAACTGAAATCAAGAACTTATCTGGTAATTAATTAAAGAACACACACACACACGCCATATATTATATACATACACTTCCGAAAATGAACTTATAAATAAGCTAAATGCTTCTTCTTTTTTTATAAATTAGAGCATTCCATTAAGTTTTACCTTATGATGTATATATATATATAGGAAGGTTCATGCGAGAAGCATATCAATTTAAGAAAACGTGAGAATCAATCTCAACCACTTATCTTCAGTTATGGTGGACGTCATCACGGAGGATTGACGCGATTCATGGGAGGGTAGAGATTATTAAAGGGGGGACCGTCAAAGCCATCTTTATTGACCAAATGAGTGGCTGAGATTGCTTCTCACGTTTTCTTAAAAAAAGTTATGTCTCTCATTTGAACCTTTCTCTAGATATTATATATATATATATAGGAAAGTTCAAATGTGAACTCAATTTTGGTTGTGAACAGAAGGACCACTAAAACCGCGCCACGTGGCATATTCGATCGGTTTGAATATTATGTGTTATTCATACTGAATAACACTGCATTCAGTTTGAAGAACACATGAATATTCAAACTGAATATGCCATGTGGCGCGCTCTTGGTTGTCCTCACATTCACAATGAAGATGAGTTCACATTTGAACCTGACCCTATATATATATATATATATAGGGGAAGGTTCAAACGAGAAACATGTCAATTTAAGAGAACGTGAGTAGCAATCTCAGCCAGTCATCTCGCGGTTACGATGGACGTGATCACGGAGGATTACGCGATTCATGGGAGGGTAGAGATTATTAAAGGGACCGGTCAAATTAAGTCGTCTTTGTTGACCAGATAAGTGGCTGAGATTGCTTCTCACGTTCTCTTAACTTGATATACATGTTTCTCGTATGAACCTCCCTCTCTCTCTCTCCATATATATATATATATATATATTCTTCCATCCATCGGTGAAGTAGGTTTGTATTCTACTTTGTTAGTGTTAAATGACTAATTTTGTTGATCAAAGCATGTATAGTTCGGTGGTAAGGTAATATATTGGGGGGGTCGGTGGATGGTATCCCTGACCACTAGGGTTCGAACCCCGCGATGAGCATGCGGCGATATCCAGATCAAGGGTCTGCCATATAGTGGTAACCTTAATTGGGCTAGGCCGTGGTCGAGGGGATTAGTTGGGTGCCCTTGGATGCCGGATACCCAGGGAAAGTGTATGTGCGTTTTCCGTTAAAAAAAATTGACTAATTCTTAACTTGAGGGTATGTGAGGAAGTTGTTTTTCGTAGAATAAAATTTGATGTACAATTTTACATAATTAACTGACTAAGAATATTTTTGATTGATATAAAAAAGAAAAGAATATATATAAATAATATATATGTATATATATGCGTCGATCTTGATAAATATGTGAAATACTCGTAAGTTTCTGAAATCAAAAGGAGACTCTAGTTGTTAGATCAATAGTCTACTTAGTATCAATATGTTTTCCATATATATTTTGGAGTTTTATTGAAAGATTGAATTCATATATATAGACAGGACATCTTCAGTAAATCATTTCAACGAAGGTTGTCCTTGATCAGTAGTATATATGTTGAGTGTGATATTATATATATATATATATATATACACACATATGACAATTTGAATAATCAATCAATTGGATTGCTTGCAGGATATGTTTGCTTCTAGGAGACATAGAATTGATGAATTCAAGTTGTCCACAGTCTTTTTGAGAATTTCTCTAATCCAAAACCCCAATCTCTCTCCTCTCTCCTCTCTCTCTCTCTCTCTCTCTATATATATATATATATATATATATATCTATCTATCTATCTCTCTCTCCTCACTCTTTGACCTATATACACACACATGCATATACACTTGTAATTACCTAAATAGCAAATATACTTGTAATTACCTAAATCCATGTATATATATTAGATATTCAATTTCCATGTGGTTTAACTCAAATCAGCATACAAGTCATCAGAGAGATCCTACACACATATATATATATGTGATCTCTCTTTCTCTCTTTCATTTTCAAGTTGGAATCTTGTTTGAGACATGGGATCTGGCTAAGTGCTGCAAATTCCTCATTGTAAAGCTTCATTTTGGGTGTTCTATGGGAATATATTCTCTTCAAATTGGAGGAGAGAAACCCCTAGCTAGCAGATCAGACACACCATCAAACTTTTACAAAGCAAAGTAAAGACAGAAAAAAAAAAGAATTAATTCCCAAAAGAAACAAACAAAAGGAACTTCATGTGATTACATGTTATTGTGGATTTAGTGACTAACTAGGTTTCTTTTATGTGAAGATCAAAAAAGACTTTTTGATTGATCTCACCCTCTCTGTGTCTACTTCCAATTCAAGATATATATTATATATATAAGTGTGTGTTTTTATACATATGCTTCAAAAGAGAACACATGAAACTTCAACAGACATGTGCAAGACCTCAATAAAGAAACATTTAGGAAACCCTAATTTGAGGGGGGGAAGAGAAGAGGACAGACCTGCAAATTGATGAGTAGCTTCTGTAGCTTGCAAAAGGTAAAAGAGAGGAGGAGAGAGAGGAGGGTATTTAGTGGATGGGAGAAGGGAATGAGGCCAAAAGAACAAAGGTAATAAATCTAAAATAGAAGAGGTACATTTCAATTCAAAATATTTATAGAAAAGATATATGATCACTGTACAGAAACACCATCTAATATATATAGATATAGATATAGATATATTGATATAATAATATTGATACATTTAATAATACATCACCAGTGGTGCCTGTGGGAATGTCACCAAATTCTTTCCCTGCTGACAGACACTACTAGACTACTCAACTCCCCTTTGCTTGCTTTTCCTGAAGATTGATCATTCACCTGGGCATAATTCCCAATGGTGATACATGTGTATTTAGTTGGCCATTTTCTTTTCATATCAATTGTTATTTTATTTTATTTTTTGAACTTTTCTTTAACAATGTAGTTTGTAAGAATTTGTATTTTATCAACAGGGTAAAATGCAAAAAGATCTCACCATTGTTTGTAGCAAAAAGATCAAGTTTTAGTGAAGATATGTTTGCAATGAACTCAATGTACAATTAATATATATGAACTTTTGGTTAGAGTTATAGTGGTACAAATTAGTACGCGAAAGTAATGAATGAAAAATTCACTTTGTTTTGTTTCTTTGCGATAGCAATTGATCATAGCTTGTATTGATTAACATGAATGAAATCCAAGTACATATGGATGGTTTGAATTAAAGTCATTCACTTTGGTACGAAAGTAATGAATGAGATTCACTTCATTTTTGTTTCTTTGCAATTGCAAAATTCCTTCAAATAAACATTTGGTAAGTTCAACTCATATATACACACAAGGAAACATGAATAAATGTTTAAGTGTTTCTCTCGAATTTGGTGCTTGTTATACTGAATAAGTTGGTTTTATTGAAAATTTTGACATTCTTGAAGAGATAATTAAGATGGCTGATTGGTGGTGTAATCTAAGGGCATCTACAATGGGGATGGTATATGAGTTTCATAAGGATTGTAAGAGAGTTGTATGGATTCTGGAATAAGTTGAATGGATGGAGAGTTGTATGAGCATTAAACGGTTGTATAGAGTTGATGTGGTCCCCATTCAACTCTTTTAGAGAGTTGTATGGATTGTGGAATAAGTTGAATGGATTGAGAGGTTAAGTGGAATGTTGATGTAACAGTCCATTAAATTCTTGTAGAATTGTATGGATTTTAGATATATACCAAGTAGTTTCAAAGTTATTGTATCTAATTAACTTGAGTACCGTCACATACACTTAGGCCAAACATTCACTCTTTACAAAATATAATATAACATATTGGAAACTTTCATCATTTCTCATAAAAAAAATCATGTGATCTCAAAATTTCACTTGCATTCTTTTTTGGAAAGGGCAATAAATTGAGACGAGAAGCTAGCGAAAGGGAGTTAATATCAGCCTAAGACAAGAAAAGGGGGGAAGCCTCCAATCCACAATGTTGTTCCTAGGCTACTCCCTTTGTGACGATGACCCAACCAACTAAACGAAGTTTTAACTCTAAAGTCAAAAAGGTCACTTACACACACACAGATATATATATATATATGTATATATATATGTAGGTGAAAGTTCAATTGCAAACCACCTTTTCATTGTGAACGTGAGGACCAACGAGAGCGCGCCACGTGGCAATTTGAAATTTTTTGGCTTAGTCATTCAGACTGAATAACACTACTCGCACTCTGATGAATTCGGACGCGGGCGGGTCAGCCGCGGGTCATCCGCGGGTCAAGCGTTATTCAGTCTGAATAACGCTTTATTCAGTCTGAATAACGCTTTATTCAGACTGAATAAATCTTGACCCGCCGATTTCAATTGCCACGTGTCGCGCTCTGGGCTGTCCTCACGTTCACAACGAAAAAGTGGTTTGCAATTGAACCCGCCCCTATATATGTATATACATGCAGGGAAAAGTTAAAATGTGAATCACTTTTTGGTTATGAACGTGAGGACAGCCCAGGGTGCACCACGTGGCAATCTGAAATTTGCTCGACCAAGTCTTATGCATACTGCATGACACTATCATTCAGACCGAATAAAGTGTTATGCATATGCATAAGGCTTGGTCGCACTCGGACCCGGACGGGTCAGCCGTGGGTTAGCTTCATTCAAGGCTTATTCAGTTTGCATAATAGCGTTATACAGTATGAATAACACTAACTCCGCGGGTTTATGCTGACTGAATAATCCTTAACCCGCGGAATTCAGATTGTCACGTGTCGCGCTATAGGTTGTCCTCACGTTCACAACCAAAAAGTGTTTCACATTTAAACCCACCCCTATACGTGCATTTGTATTTATGTATAAGTGTACAATGTTTTCGTTTTACCACTAAACTCCTATAAGTTTTTTTTTCTTTTCTTTCTTCAAAAAGGAGTGTACAACTCCCGTGTGAACGGTAGGAAGAGCCAATTAAAACCCAAGATGGATATCGTGTGCCGTCTATATAATTCCTATGGAAAGCACATTGAACATTCACATACCTTAACATGTAAAATCTAGACATGCACATATGTTAGCATGAAAACCGGTTTTTTTGTACACATAACTTTAAATGAAAAACATGAAGCTTCACATCTTCACACCTTCATATGAAAACACTAAATTTTTACATACCTTCTGTATAATTCATATATCTTCACTACGACACCTTGATATGACAAATACCAAAACTTACATATATTGACAAATATCTATCAGATCATGCCTAGATAATATAGATGCTTAAATTGAAAAGACAAAAGTGGTTCCTTTATAAAACACGTGCAATGAGATTCCTTGGATCAAAATAGATCGACAACTCCAAATCTGTTCCTGCGATTCTAAAAAGAATAGATGTGTTCTCACAGCAAGAAAACTGTCTATCCCTGTTTATGTATGTATATGTGTGTGTGTATTGAAAAGATTATCCCTTAGAACATTTCAAGAAAATCCAGTTGACTCTGAGTTTGAGTGATCATATTTCAACCCTAGCCACACTTGATCATCAATTGATTCTTCAACATTGGGATTAATTCGGACCTCCACTTACTCTATCCGAAGCTCCATATTGATCATGAGTGAATCGCATAAACTATGCACAAATATCCTATGCAAATATGTTCTTATATTTGTTTGATCATATTATCATGTATTTTTATTTTTTGTTGGTCTAATCGTTATTTTTTTATGAACCAGTCAAATCGAACTTGCAATTATAACCATAATCTCTCTTTTTTTATGGCAAGAAAACCAATATATAAATCAAAAGGGGCCTAGCGAGATGTTAGTGATACAAGAACAAAGAAGACCAATGAATGTCTAGCCCAGTGGTGGTAGGTAACATCCTTGCGCTTGCCTTGAAAGATAGGTTGGCGCGGGTTCGAGCCCCGCTTGGTACAGAAAGGCCAAAGGCCTTATAGACCTCTTCTGCGGTATCCAGCTCTTGACCGGTCTTCGGCGTCAGGGTATTTCGGTTCAGGGGCGAAGTCCTATGGGAATTTCTAAACTATTTAGTGATGCCAAATCTCTTAGCAACTTCACATTATATTGTTTTATTTTATCTTAAATCATTTGTTATGCATATAGTTGTTAATACTATTGAACATAAATTATAGTTTTTTTTTCAAATCATATGGATTGCATAACATTTAATTAAGTAACTAAAAGTTGAACTAGAATTAATACACATAACTTATAATTTATAGACGAAAGTTCAGCTGAAAACTTATTTTTCATTACGAACGTGAAGACAGCCGAAAACGCATCACATGTCTCATTCAGTCTTAATAATACAAGATTATTCAAATGTATTATTTAGACTGAATGAAACACGTGATACGCTCTCGGTTGTCATCACGTTGACAATGAGAAATGAATTTTCATTTAAAAACTTGTTCATAATTTATAATATATATATATATATAATAGATAAAATCTACTAAAGGTTTAACGTTTTTTAAATAAAATAAACTTCAAAATTGTAATTACGAAAAGTGGTGGCATAATGTATAAAGCGACACCCAATTCTATGTGTTAATATTATTCATTAGATCAAAATTTTGTGTAAAAATAGTGTGCCTATTAGTGAGTGTAAGATTTTGTGTTTAAGGTAACAATGATCTCTTTAAAGATTATCTATAGAACATATTATGTCTTTCATGTCACTAACAAAAGATACTATAACTTTGTGATTTAAACAAGAACACTCATTAATAAATCTCTCTCAAAAAAATATCATCATAATTTTTATGTTTAAATATGTTCTAATAGACACCAATTGATTGATCATTAAAAGCAAGTTCCTTATAATAATGACCAATAGAAAATTCCTCTATATTTTGATGATAAAATACATACATTCATATACACATAGATACATGTATCTATATATGCATGTGCATGTGATAATTAAAGCAAAGAATGAAACGAATAATTGATCAAACCTTACATAGTGAAATAACAAATGCATGTCATAACAAAAAAGCAATTGACTTAAGTAACTAATAAAACAAAAAAACATTTATATCTCCCTTTTTCAACTTTACTTGTTTTATGATAAATAATATAATGTATATAAGATAATAAATCAACAAAGGAAAACAAACGGATTTATTGTTTAGCGTACATATGTACAGAAAATACATACATAAATACACACATAAGTACATAGAGTTACCTTATTTTACAAATCACTATTTTGTATAAACCGTGTAAACCCATTTTTCGTCCAATCAGAATGCAGTGATTTGGTGGGAAATAGCCAATTATTCCATGTGTGTTAATTTGTTTTTTAAATTTAAAAATAACCAATTTTTCTTAAATATAGGCATCTAATCATGGCCTTTGATTAAAATAATAAATGGTTGTGATGGGCTTACACGGTTCACACAAAATAGCGAGTTTGTAAAATAAGACGACTCTACATAATATATATATATATATATATATAGAAAATTTCAAATGTGAACTTATCTTTCATTGTGAACGTGAAGACCAACAAAATCGTGTCACGTGACAATCTGAATCTGCACCAAGCTTTATTCAGTATGCATGCGTGCACGGCTTTATGCAGACTTTATTCAGTGTGCATAAAGCATGAATATTCAGACTGAATATTGTCACATGGCGAGATACCGATAGTCCTCACGTTCACAATGAAAGATGAGTTCACATTTGAACCTGATCATATATATAGCGTTAGGTTTAAATGTGAACTCAATTTTAGTTGTGAACGTGAGGACTACTAAAATCGCAAAGAAGTTAGGAATCCTCTTTTTGACTAACTTTCCCACTCTAGTCGTTGGTTTTTTTTCTATTACTTCGTCACTAGCAATATTCACTCTAAATATCATGCATTATTCAAGTGAATAAAGCTAGAAGTTTTATTCACTCTGAATAATGCATGATATTCAGATTGAATATTGTCGCGTGACGTGATTTTAGTGGTCATCATGTTCACTTGAAAAAAGAGGTTCGAAATCGCATCTAAAGAAATATCACTACTTAAATAATTAAATTCTTTAAGTTGACCAAATCACATGTTTGGATTTTAATTATAAATTAAATAATATTAACAAATAATTAAGGGTGAAAAGTAAGTGGATTAATTAGAGAATCATATCTAAAGGGATTTTATTCTTAGTTCCTCTGAAGAATGTGAACTTGATCTTATGCAAATTAAACTAATTTATTATCGTATCTAAGAATTCTTGATCCACTCTAAAAGACGATTATATACGCTGACTAATACATGCTCTGTTAAAATTTTTAATTAATAATCAAAATATGCTTAATTTCAAGGAAAACGTAAAAATTAAAAAGTAATTATACTTTATAATATTTACCTCGATCGATATGTCAATTGTTGTTAGTTAAGGTTTTAGATTGCGAGAATTCTAATTGATATTTAACTGCTATGATTTTTTATGTTTTATTAGAGATGAGGTTATTTGCGTCCAATTTTTACTAACTACATCCAAAAGTCAAATTTATCATTTTATTTTAAAGGTTACTATTTGCACCATTTTATTAGAGGTGTGAACATTGGAATGCAAAAAGTACCCTTTAATGTTGATTTGTATAAATAACAATTTACTTTTTGAGGGTGTGGATTGCAATTCAAACGGTGCAATTAGCCTCTCATTTAGCTATTGTGATGTACTGATGTTTATGGGTCAAATACAATTATTAGGATTGTGCAAGTTACTTTTTATTGAGTTTGAGCAAATCTTTATATATATAAAAGGAAAACCCAATAGATCCTAGGTGGCCTCCTCTAAGATCAAGATTCTTATTTTTTTTTTCTTAGATTTTTGATTTTTTTAAATGTTTAAGATTGTAATGACTTTTCTATCCTTATATATTGATGTTTGTTTCATTGTCAACAAGGTTTTTTTGGTAATTTTACATGTTTGTAATTCAAGATAATTTCCCAATAACCTTTTGGCTTCCTTACTCTCCATCTCCCTAATAATTATCTATTAATTACTTTTCAATAAATTCATTATCATCCTCATTATAAATAGATTATATTCTTCCACTTGAAATTGGAGAGCTCCATCATGAAATCATATTATTCTACACGACGGAAATTGGAGAGCCGATGGAGGAGTACTCATGGGGAGGAGAGCCGCATCAAAAAGGCGTTTGATTAAGAAGCAAAAAATCAAAATCATGGGTGAAACATTAAGGCTACTTTTTTATTGTCAGATTTTATTGTATTTATGTCTTTATTTTTCCTTTTATGTTTCTTTTTTTCTCATGTATATTAGAGACAAAAATCAATATCATAGGCGAAATATTAAGGGATAATTTACATTTTTTATTGTCAGTTTTTATTGTACTTATGTTTTTATCTTTTCTTTCAATGTTCCTTTTTTTCTCATGTGTATATCGTTTTTTCCTTCTGTAAGTCAATATTGTAATGGTGGTTAATGAAAATTCTTTCAAAGTCACTTCTAAGACATATAAATCTCTTTGGGAGCAATTGTTGGACAAAAATACAACCGATATCAGAGCGTCTCATAGTCACTCTTCGCAGTTCGCTAACTTTTGGTATGTTGCACACATTCTTTTTTGCTACATGTAATACTTTAAGTTTGTAATATTCCGTAATACTAAAAATAATTTTATATATTGTATTTTTGTATTTCTTAAACAAATTCATTATATTCTAAAAATAACTTTTATGTGGTTGTAGCAATAAAATTTTTATTTTGTCGTTCCAAAAGTAATAAATTTTTAAGTATAATTTTAAACGGGATTGCAATGTAAGCATTATGAGCTAAATTTAAAAGATCAAATTTGAGTTTTCCAATAATAATATTTAATATTGGATACAATTTATATCTAATCATTTTTATACAAATATGACATTACCTTGGAAAACCAATTCTTTAATGTGATGCATTGTTTTTTCAATGGTTATTTATATTGACAATTATATTTCATCTCAAATTAGTTATAAATTTATTAAAAATAGTTCGTTAACGTATTATATATATATATAATTAAGAGTTTGTGTATAGTTTAATAAAAAAACTTTGAATCATAATTATTTTTATTATTTTTGATGTAATTTTATAAATCAACACATTTATTGTAAACCTATCATTTTCTTTTCCTTTTTAACTTTATTTTTAATTTTTTAATGAAATTAGTATCAATAATTATGATATATAACTATATATAATTTTTACACCAACATTATTAAAAACATATTTTTTTAATTTAATTTTACTTGATTTATGTAACAATCATTATGTTACTATTAGTATCAACATCTCATCATGAATTTCTTTTTAAATAAATATATATTATAGTTTTTTTAGAAATGGTTGATGATAATTTTTACTATGTTATCCATCTTTAAAGTTTTTTTTAATCAATATACCCCATTAATTGATTAAAATATTTTTTTATATTATTTTAATTATTATAGGTCAATATAATTGGTTTAAATATTTTATATTCTTTCAATTATCATGAGTTGGTATAACTCATTAATTAATCTATCTTTTCATATTCTTCCTTAAATATTTTGAATTAATATATATAACGAAATACTTACGAAAATTTCGATAAATTTTAGTATACAGTAAAATAAATTAGTTAAAACCTAATACAATTAATATATAATCAATGTATATAAATGGATCATTATGACAATTAAAAATAGCCTATTATAGTAAATATCTAAATGAAATATACTTTTATCTTAACTTGAAAATACACTCATTAGAATGATCGTGGAACCTTTGAACACTAAGAAAAAGTTCTCCATTCATATGAGTAGGTGCATGTGAATGAGAATGTGGAGGTATGCATAGCAATATCTTAAAAAAAACCAACTTCAACCTAACACTAAACAAATATGATTTTTTTTTATATAGGAAGGGGTATGCATAGCAGTCACTTCTTCGAATATATTAAAATGTAATTTTTTTTTTCAAAGTACTTTAATATAGGTAAAATAAATGTCCTTTAAGAACTTAAATAATTTGAAAGTTAAAGCAAATTAAATTATAAATCAAATCACCAAAGAGTCATTCTTATAATAAAACATACAATTTTCATTTAAGAGTAAAAATAGTCTTCAACTTTTTTAATATTTAAAAAATTCAAAATAATGAGAAAATTCTTAGATGCAAATCTTACTCTTAAAGAGTGCCACATCATTCTACTCGATTCTTCTTTTTATATATATAAATGATTTGCAGAAAATCATGTTAGTTAACTTCAAAAAAATATAAAAAAATTATCGCCACCGCGCAACGCGCGGTGCACAACACTAGTTATAATTAATTTTTGTACAGGTTTTTGTTAGATTTTTTTAAGAAACATATTTCTTATAGTTAAATATTGCAATCGTATTAAAATTTTGTGTGTGTGTGAATAAGGATATTAAATAAATCTCATACTTTCAGGAAAAATTTGAACGACCTTCAACAAAAGGGTAACGTTTTGCTTCAACCTGGCCTTAAAGTTAAAATAAGATATTGTTCTATTACTTAGTTTTTTTAAATTAAGAAATTAATTATATTAAATTTACATATCGATAACTCTCATTTTTAGCGTTATTTACATTTCATTTGCATGTTTTTCTTTCTTTCTTTTTTCATTTGGAGCTATTGAGAATATTTTTATGATTATATGCATCATGTATGATTAAAACCCGTCACTACAGATCTACCCCTTTAGCTCACTATTATGACCAGATTTAAGGAGCGCCTTGAAATATTTACACAGATTTTCTAGTCACCAAGATGATACATCATTACAAGTCATATAAGAGTTGATCATTACATTGAAGAAGATACATAAGGTGGCTTGCTCTTATTAGTAGCTTGGTGGTCTCTAACCTTTGGGTATTACATGTTGGTTTATGCTTACGTGTAAATTGGGAGCTTGGTCTCACTTCATAAAGACACATACATTCTCGTTTTCTCTTATCCTTTTTTTCACCAACATTCTTCCCAAGTATTGGAAGAAAGTTGGAGTTTTTGTATTTTACTTTCCTTAGTTTTTACTTTCTTTACACTTATTTTTAGCTTTCCATTTTCTTTGTAATCTAATTTCCAGTCTTTAGTTTCTTGTAACTTTAATTCCAAGCATTTTGATTTATGTCTTCACATTTCAATAATTGTTCTTTTACTTATATTATGTTGTTTAACTTTATTATAAGATAAGCATCTTTTTGGGTTTGGATGTGAGCCAAATCTAAAACTAATAGGTCATACTTGGGTGTTGCCATTTTACTAACTCCTAGACTTGGTCATTTGAGTCGGACTATAACTTAATGCGGACAAGCTGATCACTTGAAAATGTAAATATTTGATCTTTTATCGAGAGATGGGCGAATCGAAAATATGACTTCAGTGATACAAAAAGATTTGAGAAAGTCTTTTATAACTAGATAGAGATACGGGTTTTTGCATGATTTTAACTAAGGTTCAAACGTCGGTCGATATTGTTGTCACAAAGAGATTTCGGCATTTATTTCCATATTGGTAGAGCTACGATCCTTGAGGTCGACTTGTTAGATTGGCAAGTCTTGAGTTGACAAAAATGATGACTTGTTAGATTTCCAAACCCATTTTTCCGGCCGCCGCCGCCGGCCATTCGCTGCCGTCTTTGGTGGGGGTGGTCGCTGCAACCTCCTCTACTGCCCTATGGTGGCAGATCAGCCGCCTGAACCCCCGGTTACTCGAAACCGGGCGAAGAAAATCAAAGCCAAAAAGGGTACGGCTTCGCCGCCCCCTTCCGCTTCGTCGCCGGCCACCACAGCCGCCGTACCGGCGTGTGGTGGCGCTCCGGGTGATCGTCGGCCTGAGGGTGATCTGCTGGCGATGTCGGATTGTGTGACAAACACCACTTCCGCCGCTTCTTTCTTCTCGCCGGATCGCACGCCATCGCTATCGCTTTCTGCCTCGTTGCCTCTGCCTTCCGCCGTATCGCCGGTCTCGGCGTCGTCGGCGTCGCCTTCTGCTGCCTCTTTGGTTTCGCAACTTCAACCACCGGGTCCTTCACAGCCGCTGGGACCGCGGTCCGACGTGGTGGTGACTGGTGGTGGTGATCAAACTTTTACCACCGCTGCCTTCCCTACGTCGTTTTCTCCGCACCTGGATTTGCCGACGGACTTGCCTGCTGTTGCGGAACCATTTGTGGAGACACCGGCGAGGGCCACAGGAGTGATTGGTGATGTGGGTTCTTTTCAGCAGCTGCTGAAGGATGTTTCAGGTGCTCATGGTCATCAACAGCAGTCTCCGATGCTGTCTCCGGCTGCTGCCATGTTTTCTTCGTTCTTAGCTTCTCCGGTCGAGATGGGTTCTGGTCATGGGGTCTTACCTACGGCATCCGTGTCCAATTCGAAGGTTGGATCAGATATGGGTAATGAGCCGTCTTTGTCGAAAGAAAAAGCACCAAATGCTGGTAGCTTTGTGGACTCTGAAGGCAAGGTTTTCTTGCATGCTGATGAGACAATTGTTGCTCATAAGCCTTTGTCATTTGCTGATCTTCTGAAGAAAAGTGCCAATCTCGTGCGCGGTAAAGGTAAACTTACGTACTATCCTCCGGTAGTAACTGAGCTTGGCACTAGGCATGCGATTATTCCTGATGATTTGATCCAAAAGCAAGCCAATGAGTGGGCTCTTACACTTGCTGGCTACTTTCTTGGTAAAAGGCCTGCTTTTCCTTTTGTTCAGTATCATGCTAGACGATTGTGGAAAAAATATGGCCTTACTGATGTTATTTTAAATGACCAAGGATATTTTTTTTCAAATTTAATTCTGATCAAGGATTAAACTTTGTTTATGAAAATGGTCCGTGGTTATTTAATGGCATGCCTATCTTTATTCAGAGATGGCAACCGGGTCTTTGTTTTGATAAGCCTGATCTGCAAACAGTCCCTCTATGGGTTAATATTTATGGCTTACCTTTGGATGTTTGGGATTATGAGATTATTAGTCGGATTGCTAGTGTCGTTGGGGAACCTGTGTCCGTGGATCGTTACACGGATGAAATGTGTGAAACCAAGTCTGGTAGAGCTAATTTTGCCAGAGTTTTGGTTAATGTTTCGGCTGATTATGAGTTACCTTCGTATATTGATGCGATTATCTTGGGTAAACTAAGGAAATTCAAAACTGAGTTTCTTTGGAAACCTAAGAGATGTAGCCACTGCAAAGTGTTCGGTCATGATTTTGAGGGGTGTGTCATAAGGCCTCGAACAACTGATGAGGTGAAAAAGGTAAACCATGTTGTTGGTGAATCCTCTACACCTAAGGATGATGGGTTCAATTTCCCTAAGAGGAAAAAGAAACCCAAGCCGACAGTTGATCCTTTGAAAGTGGGGCCTAAGGTTGCTGTCAAAATCAACCAAAGGTACGTGCCTAAAGTTATTTTACCTACCACTGACCCGCTTGATAAAGGTAAGACAAAGCTTAATAATGATATCCCTTCTCCTAAGGCTCCTATTTTTAAGACTGAAAGGACTCCTATGCCAGTTAAAGTTTCCAATCAGTTTACTGTTTTGGAAGAACATCCTAAGTGGATCGCGGATAAAAAGGAAGTAGACTGCTATGTTGAAAAACGAGGGGTGGGACTTGAGCCGGTAATCATTAATTCTTGGTCTCGTCAGAAACTGGACTACTTCATTGATAGGTGGGAAAGAGTTTTCGGGAAGGAGCCTGATGGCAAACTTCGTGGTTTTACACTCCCGGACAGGATTGATGTTGGGGATGATGATGATGACGTTACGTCCGATGATGATGTTTTATCTGACCATGATACTCTCATGAACACTAGACCAAAGAAAGTTTCATGGTCTGACAGGCAGGTGTCTACAAAGATGGAGCAGGACATGCAGTGATGTTCCGTTAGAGAGAGATTTAGTGTTGTCTTTCTTTAGTTTCTTGGGATCGGTTTTTTCTTTTGTTAGTATCTTTTGATGCTTTTGGTGTGCGGCTTTGTGTCCCTTGGTTGTGGGGTACTTAGTCTGCTTTTTGTATTAGTACTTTTATTTTTATTTTTATAAAATTGCCAGGATCTTTCCTTTCAAAAAAAAAAAAAAAAAAGTACTCACTCTCTGTAAAATTCACTTTCGAGGGAAATGGATTTTTATGGATGTTTCATACCACTTGTTTTTAACCATGGGTTACTACGGATGTCTTGGATAAAGCTTACACTTATGTCATTTCTTTAATTTATTTTTCCTTACTTAATTGTTAAAATAACCAAACTCACTCAATACGTTTCCTCTCTCTTAATTGAAGCGATCTCGATATATTTGCCATTTTAGTACTTGTAGCGATCACAGTGTTGGTGTATACTTGCACCAATATTGTGGAATATTGTTGCTTAATTTTGGACTATAGTGATTTTAGCTACCAAGTTTTAGACACCGCTGTCAGGAATTAACGTATTTCCAAAGTTTATTAAGTTATAAGTTGAGTTTTTTATTGGGTTTTCTTTCACCGTAATGGATGGTTTTGGTTAGAATGTCTCGTATTTTAATACTTTCGACTATAATGGAAACAACATCCTCACTATTTGACAAATGTTTAAGACGATAACACCTATACTTTATTTTTAGATCTCTATCAAAATTGGAATGACTGATTATAAATACATTTGACCAATCCGGTTTGATAAAGTTAGCAGATTTGCCTTAATTAACGTTGTTGTCAAAAAAACCGTTACCAAGACAAATTTAAAAA
Organism: Centaurea solstitialis; assembly: GCA_030169165.1. Lineage (NCBI taxonomy): Eukaryota > Viridiplantae > Streptophyta > Magnoliopsida > Asterales > Asteraceae > Centaurea > Centaurea solstitialis. The sequence continues at coordinate 98,154,622 of CM058040.1, forward strand.
CCATGATAAACATACCATGGATGAACCTTTTTATAAACAAAAAACACCAATCTTCTTCACAAATAAACCAAAACATAGAACAAAAATCCATAATTCACTCTTTTAAGTAATAAAAGAAGTTATATAATTTCTAAAATGCTGCAATAATTGTAAACGATGATATCTATTAAAAATTCTACTTTCAAACCCACCAAATTTAGAAATATCATAAACAAACAATTATTAAAAAAAGATAAAAGGAAAAAAAATGATCAAAAAGAAAGGATGAGGTACTATGATTGATAGATAGATTCTGAAGCCTATGATTGATGAGAGAGATTCTAAGTTGAGTAGGAACCCGACGAGTTTCCTACTTGATTTCGAATGTAGAAAAGCAACAAAAAGTAAATTTATAATATACAATAATGCATGTGTATATATATATAAGTATTTATGTATGTATGTATAGGTGCCATTCAAATAATAAAATTAATATGGTGGGGAAAAATGAAAGTTCATACATGAAAGTATTTTTTTAAAATCCGTAAAAATGTATTTGAAGATTCAAATGCAAGCTGATTTTATAGATTAATTTTTCAATTATATATCCATTTTCAAATAAATTTTCACATTTTCACATTTCCGTAATGTTTGTTTCTTACCTTTCCACATTTAGATATCCCATTATATATATATATATATGGGTGGGTTCAAATGTGAACCACTTTTTGGTTGTGAACGTGAGGACAACCGAGAGCGCGACACGTGGCGGATAACTATGCGTCACGTCAAGTCCACAGCGGATGACTAGACGCGATTCATGGGAGGGCATTGAATTAAAGAGGGGGACCACACTCAAATCCGCCACGTGTCGCGCTCTCGGTTGTCCTCACGTTCACAACCAAAAAGTGGTTCACATTTGAACTTTCCTCTCTCTCTCTCTCTCTCTCTCTATATATATATATATATATATATAGAAAGAGAGAGGGGAAAATTCAAATGTGAACTCATCTTTCATTATGAACGTAAGGACCAACAAAATCACATCACGTGGTAATCTGAATCGGCGCGTAAGCTTTATTCAGGCTAAATAAAACTTTATTCATTCAGTCTCAATATTCATGCTTTTTTTGGAAGGGTGTCCGGACCAAAGTCCGACTAATCTCCGGCAATTTTGGGGGCTAAACATGGCCCCACTAAAATGTCCACACGCATGCGCACGGAAAGGTTCCAACTCGGTTAGGGTGCTATGAACCCCCCCCCCCCCCCCGAGCGACAACCAATCCGTCATAGCACTGGAAGACAATATTCATGCTTTTTTCTTAGTGAATGTATTCAGTTTGAATAAAGCATGAATATTCAAACTAAATATTGTCACATGACACGATACTAGTGGTCCTCATATTCTCAAAGAAAGATAAGTTCACATTTAAACTTGACACTTATATATATAGAGGTCTTATCTAAAGAATTCACTAAAAATGGTATTCTTGGAGTTTTCTCATCCGTACCGAGCATGCCGGATTTCTATGAAAATTCACACACACACACATATGGTGTACAATGACATTACAAGTGGCCTTATTAAATTTTCGTTAAAATCTAGCACGGTTGGTTCGAATGAGAAAACCCAAAGAGTACCCCCTCTCCCTCTCTTTTTGGTGTAAGATCTAAAAATGGCTGTTACGCTTAAACGTGCATAACTTTTACTATGAGTCTCTTTTTTAGGCCCATGACTAGTCAAAATGAAGTTTGGAACGAGGAGCAACCATGGGTAGGAAGCTTTGTGTTAAATAAACATGTTTGAGAAGGTTTCAACTAATTGCACGATGCACGTTCTTTCAGTTTATCCCATGCATGGCTCCGACAATTTCTTGCACGAGAACATGTTTTTTCAAGTTATTTTTGATGAAAATTTTCTCATAAACACTGTAGATTTCCTCTGTAAAATTTAACGGAAATATGGTACGGTTGGTTCGGACGACAAAACTCAAAGTGTATCCGAAAATGGGTTTCACGCTTAATCGTTCATAACTTTTGTTATGAGACTTGGTTATAGGTCCATGACCAGTCAAAACAAAGCTGGGAACGAGGAGCATGCATTGGGTAGGAACCTTTATGGTAATACAACGTGATTTGGGTGGTTTTCGACGAATTGCACGACACACGTTTAACTTGGTCATTGTGTGGCTTCGGCAATATCTTACACAAGAACAGGGGGTTTTCAATTATTTCTATTAATTTTTTTATTTAAATCGTAGATGGCCCTTGTAAATTTTTATGAAAATCCAACACGGGCAGTTATGACGAGGAAACCCTAAGGGGTACCCCTTAGGTGTTACGGACTTACGGCCGATAATGCATGTGGCGATTAAACGTGCATAACTTTTGTTATGTATTATGAGAAACTTAGTTGGGTTTTTAAAAATTTTAATTAGGATATACACTCTCATTATCGGAAAACGTTGGTGTAAAATTATTTTTTCATCTTTACCACATCACAAAGTTTTAAAAAAAATCGGAGTACGTTGCCCATTTACATAGGCCCACCACTTGAGCAGGCAAGAACGTAATCACTTATTAGCCTCATTTTGGGTTAACTTATATGCCTCGTGTGGTAAAACAAACGGATCGAATGAGTTCTGTAATTAGTAAAAAAATCGGTACGGGTTAAAATGGTTATCTTAAATTGACTTGTCAACATTTGTTTCTTAACTAGGGCTAAGATATTGATACATATAATTAATAAGTCGACTTGATTAAACACTTGGATACATCATGTAACTTTTAAACCGTTGAATCCATTCTTCTTGGCCCTTTCCAACACATTTTTCCAAATAAGATTAAATCTTTTTTTGGTTATTATGTCAAATCAATTATTTATGTCAAATCAAATTTTATATTTATATAATACATAATGTGATGATATAATAGTTTGGTTTTGTCTTCTTGTAGTTGTAAGATTGTGTTTTCTTGTTGTGTGAAATGTCATTAATACCCTTGGATATATTGAGTTGTCAAAGTTTAACACAAGTGGGGGATGGGTATATCTCAACAGTTATTCTCCATAATTAACAAAGAATGTGTATCTTTTTTGGTCCACATATTTGGTGGCTTAAAAGCCTGTAACCCAACAGCAACCATTAGGCCCATCTTTCACATGTATTTCATATTTTCATTAGATCAATGGGAAATCAACACAATTTTCCCCATGGAGCAAGTGAAGAAAACAATGATGGATTCAGGATTTTCGGTTATTATTATAGTTAGTTTATGAGGATTGGTCATATAGATAATTTTAATGTTTTTTGTTTTGCTGTTCTTACGATATAAGATATATATTGTACAATCTTTTACCAACGTGTTAGTTGGGTTGACTGGGATAGGATGAGCTAGACAATATAGGTCCGCCCTTGGTGGGTGCAAAAGGAAAAAAAATGGAGGTCGAAATAGGTAAGTCTTACATAACATTGTCCATGCGTTGTGTAGCTACTATGATGGGGCCTTTTGTGAGTCAGTGTGTAGATAAGCTTGTATGGTCTTAGAACAATGCTTATGTGGGACCTTTTGTGACTCAGCGTATACATAAGCTTGTATGGTCTTAGAACAGTGCTTATGTGCGAGAATGACAGACGATCGACATTTGGCAAGGTAGTCAATCTTCATTCGTATTTGATGTTGGTTGAAAGAGTGAGATGTGTTTTTGTTCTATCCATTTTTTAAACTAGAACAAAACGATAAAAGCTTAGCAGGTGCATTATGGATATAACGAATTCTGATCAAACGACTCAGTTTTATGGTTTAAGGCAAGTAATTAATTTAAAATGGATTAAATTAACGAATAGAAAATATTTTTATACAGGACAAAATCATTGTTGAAACGAAAATTAAAAAGATTAATAGGTTATTTGATGAAAGTTAGTTTTTAAACAGAAACTAAAACTAACCTGATATTGTTAAATAAAATAAGAAAGTTTTACGTTATCCTTTTTTTTATCAATAGAATAAGGTGACTTTTTGATGTAATAATTTTGTAACCGTTCTGACTTTTACGAATATCTAAGGGATGTTATTCATACCCCCTATTATTCATTTCTCATTTATATAATTCATACCCCCTTCTACTTTAGACCCATCAACACTCAGATCACTTACGTAAATATAAATGGTATGATGAATTTGCCTATCTAATTTGTTTATAGATGTACTTTTCTAAGATCAACTATTCTTGGTCTTAATCCAGGCCAGGCAATTTTCAATGACAAGTCCTTTTTTCTCCATTGTGGAAATAGTGTTAGATTTGATAAATGAGAAAAATCTTGTAAGAGAATAATTAGAAGAGTTAACAATAGCAACTCCAAGTCTCCAATGTAAGGTTAATATAGCAACTCCAATGCAAGGTTTTTACAAGTAAAAAAGTGTAATAGCTTATAGAAAACTACCATTGTAGAACTATATTGTGACATTTTATACGAGTTTTTATTTTGATGAGTTAAAGGAGCGTGATAATAAAAATGCAAAAAGAAAGTTTTTATGAGAACCTCCATTAGAGATGATCTACTAGAAACCAATCACTATCAGATTATGGGCTTATAAAACCTCATTTTTGCAGTTTTTTTTTATTGCCTCATTTCCACCTCATAAAAACAAGAACTCATAAAAAGTTACGATGTTACAATGATAGTTCTTATAATAACCTTATTTTGTGTCCCCATACCTTTTTAAGCTTCAACAACTGTTATTATAAATATGTATTGATAATTATAGTTAAGAAAGAAAAAAGCTAGTAGTACATCACTTCATACCAAAAAACAAGGTAAGGACCAATATACTTATTGCTTATTGGAGAATCTAGAAGAGTTTTGAGTTCTTATAAGAACTCTCTCACAATGGTAGTTCCTACAAGTTACAACACTTTTTGCTTATAAGAACTTGCATTGGAGACGCTCTCAGTTAACGGCATGATATAGGACCAACCAACTGAAAACATGGTGAATAAGTTGATTTGGGTTGAGCAGTTTTCCAACTGCCAAGCCATTGATCAACAAATAGATCTCAGCAGTTGGAGACTGATTGACAGATTTACTGAATAAGGCTTGCTATATTAAATGACCTGCACTACCACCCCAGCCCCACATCATCTGAGTGAGATATGATGACCTGAATTTACAATGTAGTGTCATTCAAGATAACCAAAAAGAGAGTTGGATTTTGAGCATGACAAGTCTTGATTTACATAGATTGTGGGAGCTAACATCATAAAATTTTCAAGAAACAGTGTAAAGTTATACATTGATCCATGCATTCTCATATAGTCAGAACCAAAAAATTTACAATTATAACCATTTCTTGCCTATTTTACCCTTCTAAGTTTTTCCTAATTCAGAGCACAGTACAAAATTCCAAAAAGACCCTCAAGGAGGAGCATCCCCATCCATCATATCTTCTTCCTTTATGTTACTCCTTGCATGATCCCTGACAAAGGTTGTAGTTTCAGATTCAAACACATTAATATATTGAGAGGATTTACTGCCCATGCTTTAAGTCAAAAAAATACCGACTCCTGTCGGTTTTAGTTTGTCCGAATATGTAAGGTCCACTTCCAAAAGGGTCGTTAACCAAACATTATCAGGGTAACCACTTGCACGGTCGCTTACCAATGCCCAATGCACGTGGTCTACACTAAAAATCTTATTAGGTAAAAGGCATGACCAGGACCGACAATCTTACGCAGTAAAAAACAAGGGTGGTGACTCTTACCGAGGGTTAAGATTATTGCATTATACAACTGTGTGAATGGTGACTCTTACCGGTGACGTTTGGCAAACGGGCCTTAAATATCAACTTTTTATTCTACACTTAATTAGAAGATAATAGTATCATTAGGGGTAAAATTGTCATTTAGCTACATTTCACGGCGGCTATTGATCGCTTTTTTTCCTAAAACTATTCCCACATCCTAAGCACATCTGTGGTATGCAAACAAGACTATACAGGACGAGACTAGCAAAAAAAATTTGCGAACGGTTCCAGGATTTTAATTTAACATAGATAGTTTAGCAATTTACCAATCTTATCTAGTTTTTGTATAAAGAATTGCCAGTGTGCTATCATGCCAAATGTGAAACAATAGGTTTTTCTTCTGTCCCGTCTGGTATCGCATACCAAACTCGTGCATATCTTAAAACACAGCATATGTTCTGGTTGGACAAGCTATCATATTTCGTTATAACATAAAAAGAGTATATGATAGTACCTCGTAATACTATTTGCGTTAAAGCTTTGACGCCGAGGCTTTTCTTCTTCATCAACATCAGAATCGTATTCCTGGCCACTCCATATACGTGGTTTTGGTCGTTTCTCCATCGGCTCCTCTGCCTATTTTATTAGAGAAACAACACAAAATGGAATGAGGGAGAGAAATAAGTGAATATATTGCATAACATAGATTTATTTACCTCTTCGGGGGCTTCCGGGGTAGGTGGGGTTATCTGAAATGGCACACTAGGAGAATGTGGTAATCTCGACAGTTGCTCGAGCAGCAAGTTCCTGATATTTGTCAAAATAGAGTTTCAGAAATAACTTCATGTGCAATAAATGGCAAACCAAGAATGCAGTAAGATCCTCTTGTTTTGTCATTACACGATAACACAAAGGTATTTAAGATATAAGATATTCGTGAAAATAGAGTTTCAGAAATAACTTCATGTACAATTCCTAAATCCCCTTATTACTAATGCTTATATAGCTACTACAATGTTACTCTAACCTTTGTCCCTATCCCTACAATATTAGGTTTATATTTATATCTAAGCAGTTAACTCGGTGATTTTATAAAATCATGGTCAGGGACATGATTTGATATAGTGGTTATCGCGTTGGTAAAAAAAGCGCCATAGCAGAAAAAAGTAGGTTCATATGATAAATACAAATACATAGAGGGCGCGTTAGGTTCATATGTATCATTCATCATAAATATTTCACAAACGTTCACCTTCATTATTCTTGGTGAAAAGAGACAACCGGGGGCGCATGGCGCACTATACTCTGTCCCCAGTTCACAACCTAAAGCCAGTTTGCAACCGAACTGTTCTCTCTCTCCCTCTCTCTCTCTCTCTATATCCTTATATCCTATACTCCAGAGAGAGAGAGAGAGAGAGAAGAGAGAGAGAGGTTCAAATGAGAAGTGCTAAAAAAATACAAAGTAGAGAAGTGATCTCCATCACTCATCCGGTCAATAAAGGTGGCTTTGACTGGTTACGGTGGACGCGATCACGGGGGATTGACACGATTCATGGGAGGGTAGAGATTATTAAAGAAGGGGACCCGGTCAAAGCCGCCTTTATTGACCGAATGAGTGGTGGAGATCACTTCTCTACTTCTCATTTTTTTAGCACTTCTCATTTGAATCTAATACTATATATATAAATATATATATATACATACATACATACATATATATATAGAGAGAGAGAGATATATAGATATATATATATATATATAAAGAAGTAAAGAAAAGACTTAATATATATACATATCAAGTAAAGTAAAACAAATTAAGTCCAACGACAGGAACCACAGGTATATAAAGAAGTAAAGAACTTAATATATATATACATATCAAGTAAAGAAAAACAAACTAAGTCCACCGACAGGAACCACGGGTTTTCCATGAAGTCTGATTAAACAGTAGAAGCAAGGAAAAAAATCAATCAAATCCGGAGCGTAACTGAATCTCTTCAGAAAAGACGGTATATATAAAACATAATTTGTAACAAAAAGATAATCGCTAAAGGTAGAGACCAAAACAAATTAACATAAGCCCACAAATAGCCTACCAAAACAGACTAGGGAGAAATTGTGATTATGCGCCTGCTACTTAAGGTCCATTTTGCAGTCATTTAACGGTAATATCACCGCTAAACCACTACCATCATGTCGCTACTAATAGCAAAGACACCCTTCGTAATCTAATTAGATTAAATAGTCTTTTAGAACTTGTATACTCCTTACCCATGACCTGTATGTAATCCATATGTAGTATGTTTGCTTAATCAATGTTAACACCTGCTTCTAATATTCATCACTCTCGAAAAAGTCAATCCTAACCGAGGCACATGACAACAATGACAACGACAACCAGCCTTATTTACCACTACACCCAATGTTTTGGTTCTCGGGTATCCAATCAATCAAACCCAAATACCAATGCACATGAAAACCTAGGTTGCTCGATCCTCTACTCATCCAACTGAAGGTTTGCACTTTGCATAATGAAACCACCTTCCTAAGCTAATAAGGCAATAATTATTCCGTTATCCAAGAAAAACTTGCCTATCCGTTATCGCTATCAAGCTAAAACTTAAACAAAAGCACGTTCCAGATTCTAGAATGATTAAAGCATCACCAACCGCTTCAGAAACCCAAAAAGTCTTAAGATACATAAAAAACCAAAATTTACAAAGAACAAGAGCTTTTGCTACAGCTCTTCTGAGTTTTCTAATCCATAGTAGTTTAATAAAATCATATCTATGCAAATTCTAAACTAACAACTACAAGCCTTTTTGCCCAATACTAGATGAACATGCTCAAAATGATACCCAATCTAGTTTGGTTTGGGAAGGTTAAAAACGTAACTCCAACAGAAATTAAAAAAAAGGTGATGAATCAATCAATCAATCAATCAAGAGTCTCTATCCCCTTGATCAGGTTTGCTTAAATCTCACCTCCTGCAAGAGCCTGTTTTGGGAACGCTCATTTTGTTTGGTTTTGGTTTAATCAATCAAGCGTCTCGGACATGAAAAAGAAACATTCTTCCATGCTCTTCAATTTGAAGCCAATTCCTCTGGTTAACGTCTTTGGTAACACATTTTTCATAAGCAATGTGTGAAATTGAACTTCAGAGTTCCGTCAGACATAGGAAGCATACTCAAACATACAACATGTGAAAATATACATGCATAGAGGAATAATCAAATGAGAACCACAAAAAAGTTACCAACCCATGAGAACCGATCTAAAAATATTTTTTACATGATCTTTTTCACCAAAAGCTATGATTTGTTGTATTGTTTCACATATTTTTGTGTTTCAATTGTGAAAAAAATACATATGAAACTACATAAATTGCCAGCTCTTTTGGTTTTCATTCCATAACTTCCTTTCTTCCACCATTCAAGGTAACAAAAATTAAAAGCAAAAATATATAAAAAAATCAAAAATAATGACAATCTTTGGAATAGATTAGCAAGGATCTTAGAAAGTACAATGACAAAGTAGTAAAGAAATTTTTGTGTGACAACAATACACCAAACAGCTCCGTCCTAGATAGGAATGCATAGAAGAATGTTATTGAGAGACCCCTGAACAGGGTTCACCTACATATACTTCCTATCTTGTTTCACTTTACCTACACTAACTAGTATTAATGGAAAATTTATGTTAATATTAATGTTGATTTTTTGCTGTTTATTTTAGTGTATCTTAGAACTTGCATGTAAAGTTGAAGACCAGACCCTAAATATGAAAGGAAGAGCCTTCCCACAACCCAAATAAAATAAAGAACATAAAATACCCACACACTAGTGAGACACAGAGCAAGGTCATGCTCATGTAGACAATCAGTACAGTTACATGAGCCTTCAGCATGTTCCTGCTATTTCTTCTAAAAAAGTTTATAGACCAGAAAGAGATGTCGAGAGAAAATGCCTTACCAAACAAAACAAAATCCAATATGGGGCTTTCATCCTATATTTCTTGTTCAAAGCCAGAGGAATTTGCCACCCAAAAAATAACTTCTGTTAAAAGCATGCTGAGCATTTTGATTTTTGACACCACTCTACCCTTTGGGGAAGAAAACAGATCTGCATACCCCCCCCCCCCCCCCCGGCACACACACACACTCTAGTTTCATCCCACTCACTAATAATAAATAGAGAAAATTAGAGAAAAGCAAGCAATAAATAAACACATATATGAATCATGGAAAGAATGTGCTTCATTGAGGACTAAGAACCATGCATTAGCTCTCGGTAAAAATTGCCAAGGATGTAGTCTGGCCAAAGTCCAGGTGAACCTTTCCAAAAAAAAAAAAAAAAACCATGCATCATAAGAATTCTATGACAAAGTATAGATGATACTTACCTCAAAACTAACCCTCCAAATGAGCCTAAGCATGAATTTCTAATAATAACTTGAATAAATGCTTAGCTATTGCCATGGTTTTCAAAATCGTGTGAGGCTTACGCCTCGAGGCCCGCCTCGCCTCGAGGCCCGCCTCGCCTCGAGGCGGTCCAAAACCGCTTATGAGGCTTACGCCTCATGGTCCTGGACGAGGCTTAAGCCTCAAACGTTGAGGCGGTGCCTCGAGGCAGTGAGGCGTGAGGCATTTTTGAGGCATGAGGCTCTTTTGAGAGTGCTTTGACCGTTTGAATTTTGACTTGAAGTAGATACTTAACTTATGTTTTTTCTTGAAGTAAAGTCAAACTAAGAAGTCAATGTGTTTTAATATTTTTAAAGTACAAAGAGACTTTTTAGGTAGTCCTTTTATCTTACACATCAAAAAATAAAAGAGTTGTTTCTTCTCCTACTTTCTTCTTTTTCTCATCTTTTAGACTTGTAACTAGTAATTTTATGAACTATTGACATTAAAAATTTGGTATGGAATTATGTTTTCCACTTTGCATGCACTCATAAAATTTGTGTATATATTTAGTATATATATTATGTATTATATATATACATACACACACATATATTATATACAATACACGACTTGAGGCTTACGCCTCGGACAGCCTCGAGGCTTACGCCTCGCCTCGCAGAGGGAAAACGCCTCGAGTCCCGATTGGGATTTTTAAAACCTTGGCTATTGCATGTATAAAATGCATACGAACTAGAAGCTTTTTCGAGTTCATAGGAACTAAACCTAACCTATACAACCTAGGTTCTAATAATATATATATATATATATGTTCATGAGAAATATACAAACACAGATTCTTAAGCAAGGTCAAATAAATCTTCTTGTATGTCTATTGCACATATGCATAAACTTACACTAATCTTTTAGCTTTAAATCATTAGGTAATAACATAACTGAAGTATCTATATTTTTTCCAAACTTCTCTAACCACAGTCCATATATCACTTCACCAATAAGCAAATTAAGGTCAAACAATATTGAGAATATATTGGTTGACACTACCTGTGTGGCACTTCTAGCACTTTCTGTTAAGATGTGTCGATTTAAATTAGAGTTAAAATGTGGTCTTAAATGTGTTCAACCCTCACTGTAATCCATTCTCCAACATTGTCATCTAGAAAGTTCTAGGCACAAATCCCAACATCAAATGTAGCTCCTAACCAGCATAACCAACGTCCACATATACGGCATATAAGAAACTATTTTCAAACATAGATTTACAGAACAAGTAGATGCAGGTATGACAAAGCAAACATCATGACAGACTTGTTTCTCGATGGATGAAACTATTAGGTCAATATTCAATATGCAGAAAATGGTTATATATTGAACAGTTCATATTCTTTTACTGACCAAATGACCATATAAATGAAGATACAACAATGTTCTAATTTAATGTATCCTATAAAAATAAAATGAACAGAAAGTACCTGATTTTCTCCAAATCTTTTGGAGTATTTTGGTTTTCAAGGGACTTGGCTCAACATGAAGAGTGTAATCTGGTCCAAAATACTCAAAATATTCATTGTAAGGCAGTTTATTTTCAGGCTCGACCCCAACAGCAACTGCTGTCTGCAAATTTTGAAAGAGATTGAATTCAATGGTCAGTATTCCATCAAAAATGAACAAATGCTTATAGAATAGTTGACCGATGAAACACTACAAAATTCGGAGGAGAAAGACCTCATAACACCAGCATCTGGCCACATTACGGATTGTATAACCACCACCACCTAAAACCATTAGAGGAACGTTGAACGATCTAAGATACCTAAGACAATCCGCATGACCTTTCACGGACAAGTTGAAGCACCCTAATCTATCACCCGCCAACGAATCCGCCCCACATTGAAGAACCACCGCATCCGGCTGGTAAACTTCCATAACTTTGTGGACAATTGGTCTAAACAGACCACGGAAACTATCGTCATCCATCCCATCATTCAAAGGAACATTTAGCGCATAGTACTTCCCCTGATTCGCACCTATGTCTTTAATGTGCCCTGTACCAGGAAAAAAATCCCCAAACTTATGAAACGAGACCGTCATCACCCTGTCGGTGGTGAAGAAAGCCTCTTCAACCCCATCCCCATGATGGATGTCGATATCTACATATAATACGCGCTGCATAATAACACATTTTTGTTCAGTAAGTAAAACAATCAATAAGACAACAAGTACACAACTTGATCTACAAACTCTTACATAAGATGCAATCCACATTGAACATTTATCATTAGAACCCAATTGAGCCAATAGCCATAAGACATTAAGACTATACAGAACAATCTTGTTATAAGTATATCAATCCCAAATAAGGCATGATGTTGTCAAATAGAAATTAAACATTAAACACCTAATTTCCCAAAAATGTATGCATACCCTATGAACTTTGAGAAGCTCAAGAATCCCCAAAACGATATCATTCACATAACAAAACCCCGAAGCTTCAGACTTTTTCGCATGGTGCAACCCTCCCGCCCAATTCACCGCGATATCGGCATCCTGTCGGTTAAGCTTAACCGCAGCGCCAATCGAACCACCGGCCGACGCCTGGCAGAACTCGAAAATACCATCAAACACCGGACAATCCTCGCCGACGTTGAACCGCTTGAGGTGGCGGGCGTGAGTGTGGTCGTGAAGCGTGTCCGGAGTAACGGAAGCGAGAAAATCGACATAGTCGTCGGAATGGAACCTTCTGATGTCTTCAGGGCCGGCGGGAAAGGGGCGAACGATCTCCATGCGACGGTGGAGGGAGTAGTGGACGATGAGGTTGTGGGCCATGCGGATGCGGTGGGGCTTCATCGGGTGGCCTTGGCCGTAGTAGTAGTCGCCGATCGAGGGTTCGTAGAAGTAGGAGACGCGGCGCTTCTTGCCGTCGGGGCCTGATGGGAGTGAGGCTCCTCCGATGGAGGATGACTCCACCATTGTGTGACGCCGGAGAGGGAGGAGTGTGACCGAGGATCGCCGCCGCGAGCGGTGGAGGGCGGTGGCGCCGATGGGGGTTTGTTGGGATTCGGGTCGAAAGGGGGGGACTGTGAAATACTACAATGGAATGAAAAGGGAACTAGGTTTTGAAGAAGATGAAAAGATTATAAGGGGTAGTTTAGTCTTTTTATACTTAATTTTCTCTTTATCCTATTTGTAACAATTGTATATGTTAGAGGGACCAAGAATGTAATTATGTGTGTGTAACAATCACACATGGATCAAGAACTCCATTTTAGGCCTCATCATCTACATATTTGTCTTCAACCTCCTACTCCATCTCTAGGTTTTAGGTCAGTTTCGATCACACTCTCGTGAATCCTTAAGCAAACGATGGACTTCATATTCACGCATCCTGTGTAAAAGACTGGTGGAGTTCTAGATTTGTTTTAAGTACGAACAATGGATTCATCGAAGGTACACATCTCCCATGAACCGTCTATGCATGGTCGTGTTCATATTCATCTTAACGAGTCATCAATCACACACAGCGGCTTTCGTGAATGAAACGATGCACTTTCTAGATTTTAAAATTTTTGTATTAAGAAGAGAGCATTGTGGCCAAATCTCCCATGGATTAGATGCATGCTTTTGATTTCAAACCTATATTAAAGGTGCTAACAGTTTTGGGGATTTGATCTATTCAGGGGTTCGATCTATTTCGTGTAACACCCCAAATTTTCAAGTTAAATATCAGTTATTCACAAAGGGCCATTAGTGACTAAAGGATAGTTTTATTTGAAATCAGGGGTCAAGATGTAATTATCGGAAGTGCAAGGTGGATTAGAGTATGATTAAGAAAGCGTTTAACCCTTAATCTCCTTCCCCCAAAATCAGTTTCCAGAGAAAAACGTATTTGGGGAGAAAGGAGGCGCCTAAAGAGAAGGGTTCACAGGATTCAATTGAGGGCTTTGGTGGATCAATCGGTGAGAAGTACGGATTACTAACGCTAAGGTACGAGTTCTAGACTGAGAATTTCGGTTCAATTGTTGTTAATTTCAAGAGTTGATGTCAAGTTAGGGTTGGGTTGGTATACACACCGAATCGGTGTAATTGAGTAACGTTTGGGTACAATTAATGTTAGATTATGATTATGTACTCGTAGTTTAGCACGTTTTGAATTGTTTAGACGCATGTGAATGTGGTATATCGACCCTATCTGGTCTGGAATCATGTTTTGGCATGTTTTGGATCGAAATAGGAGTTTTGGGGCAAAACCCCGATTTCAGTCGCATGATGCGACTTGGTTTTTGGATGCCTGCGGTATCCGCGGGTAAGCCGCGGGTAAGCCACCCGCGGAACGACCCGCCGTTTCCACTGAGTCCAAAACTCATTTTTTGCAAACAAGTCCGGTTGGGGTTCTTTTGTCCATGGCCCCCTAGTAGATGGTAAATTATGATGAACCGTGAAGTTTGGAGGAATTTGGGCAAGGGTAGATGTGTCATTTCACCATAGAGAGTCGGGATTATGTTAAAGACCCACCTTTGGGTTGTGTTTGATAAGTGTATGTATGTATTTATGCTTAGGTGGTACGAAGTGAGCATTACGTGATTTGTGAGCTTGTGCGAACATCGTCAGGTGAGTACTTTATCTATATTAGCATGATGATACTTATGTGACAACATGCATGTATGATGATATGCTATTTGGATAATGCTATTACCTAGTTGGTACTAGTTACCACTAGGGAAATTAGTTCCTTCGGGAACAAGGGAATATGTTGTGGATTATGTGGCCTGGTACCAGTGTCAAGGGATTATGTTATGTGTGGTATGATTATTATGCAATTGGTATGTTTGTATGATTATTATAGTATAGATCTGTGCTCACTAAGCGAAAGCTTACCCGTGGTTATTTTCCCCTTTTAGTGTCAGGTACCTCTTCTGGTAGTAAGGGTAAAGCTCCCGCATGATGATCCGGTTAGCCGCAGCTCAGTCAGTCGTCGAGTCTTGGAACAGTGGAGAAGTTTGGGAAAAACAATGCTTCTTTAATGATGATGGATGTTTTAAAACTTAGTTTTGCTTATGATGTACGATTTACATTCTTTTGGGCATGAATGCGATGAACTAATTTCTAAGAATTTTCGGAAACGGTGCCTGAATTTTGTTCAAACTAAGATCTTTGAATTTAGCTTCCGCTATTTAAAATGGATTTCTGTTATTATATCTAGTTAAAACCTGAGTCATTACAATTGGTATCAGAGCCCTGGTTTAAGGGATTCAGGCATTCACGGGTAGTGAGTGTTTGAACTTAAACCAAGTGTTCTTGTTTTCTAACTAAGAATTTTCGAAATGTCGGAATTTGGATAAGAAAAGGGTATGAGACTGAGCTGCAGACCGGGACATCAACGTGGGGTGAGCACACTATACCTAGTAAGAAAAGCATGTTATTCCTATTTTTATTGGTGATTGGCACGGTATGTTATGTGATAGTATGACTAATTCAATTTATGCTAGAGCATGCGAACAAGTTATGTACTCATTTATGTATGCTGGTTGAGTAATGGATATGACTTAAGTAAATTGTATATATGACATAGCAACCGAGTTAGGAATTGAGAGCTTAGCGATAATGTTGAGCCTAGATATGTAGGGTGCATTTATAATGATATAAGGGCCCATATCATTACAAATGCATTGTGCATGTTGGGACTTGGCAGGGTTGCGAAGGAACTCATGAACTACACAAGGTTGTAGGGAGTATGGGTAGAAGCATGAAAGGGCAACTTATTGTCTAGGGTATGTCTAGCAACATGTGGATAGGATGATGTCAAGGGTTAGGGCGTGCGACTTAACTCTTGGGTGAGAAAAGTTATATAATGGAATATATGTGTATTGTATCAGTATGGTGAGCAAAAAGCAAAAGGGAAAGAAGACTGTGAACACTGATGAGATGGACGTGGAACATCTGAGGGAGATTATCAGCGCCAAAGTAGCGCAAGTGATGCAGAATACCCTTCCGGGGTTATTTGAGCAAATGAAGGATGAGTTAGCCAAAACGGTTAACAGTCAGGTGGAGGCGGCAATGGCTAGCAGGCCTAGCGGTTCAGGTAGCTCTCAAGACTAGCAAGGTCACGAGCTACAAGGACTTCACGGCATGTCAGCCGCCATTCTTCCAGGGACAGAAGGATCCAGTGGCGAGCACCCGTTGGATTACGGAGATCGAGGGTGCCTTCCTCACAGTTCTTGTGCTGCAGAGGTTAAGGTGAGGTATGCCTCGAATCTTCTGAGGGGTCCTGCTAAGGACTGGTGGAATATCTTGTCTCAGACTAAGGGCCCAGAGCAGATCGAGGCGATGACTTGGGAGCGGCTTACGGGAGAGTTTCTGGGCATGGAGCAGACCACCGAATCAGTGAATGAAATCACTGATAAGTTTTTGGAGAAGTCGCTTTTCTGCCGCGACTATGTGGCCAACGAACCTATGAAGATGTATCGATATGCGCAGATCCTGAAACCGGAGATTAGAGAATTTGTGGTCATGTCGGACTGCAAGACCTTCCACGAGATGCACGCTAAGGCACGAGCTAGGGAGCTCGAGTTGGAGAGGCAAGGAAAGCGGAAGAAAATGGAGGCGACACAGGTTCAGACTCGGGCGCAAACTCAGGCTCAGACCCAGTCAGTGAAAGGTTCAAGCCGACTGTGCCTAGAGTTGAGGTCAAGAAAGAGTTTCCCAGCTGCCCTAAGTGCGGGAAACACCATCTGGGAGAGTGCAGATATGGGACCGGGACCTGCTATAAATGCGGGAAACCAGGTCATTCGAGCAGGGAGTGCAAGTCGACTGCAAAGCTATGCTTCCGATGTTACCAGCCGGGTCACTTCATTAGCGAGTGCCCGATGACTTCAGGTTCCACGCAGACTACGGGAACAGCACCAGCTAAGGCGGCAGAGACAGGGGCCAGTAAAAAGCTAGAGTTACCCAAGAGCCGCGCTAGAGTTTTTCACTTGACGGCCGAGGAGGCCAAGGAGGAGCCAGACGTTGTGACAGGTACCTTTCTTGTCAACTCTTTACCTGCTTTGGTATTGTTTGACTCGGGTGCCAGTAAATCTTTTGTATCTTTATCTTTTTGTAAGGGTTTCACGAATGTAATGGGTAGATTAGATAAACCTTTAAAGGTAGAGATAGCGGCCGAAGAGTATCGGCTATGTAGTGATGTGTACAGGGATGTTGTAATAGAGTTAGAAGGGGTAGAGTTTAAAATTGATCTCATCCCAATACCTATGAGGGAGATCAATGTAGTGGTCGGGGTAGATTGGTTGAGTCGAAATGGGGGACATATCGACTGTGAGTTTGAGCGGGTGGTGATTCGAAACCCAAGTGGGGGAGAATTGACCATCTTGAGCGAGAGGCGGAGGATGCCGCCGAAGTTGTGCACTCTAGCTAAGGCTAGGAAGCATGTTCTCCACGGTGGGCATAGCTTCTTGGCGTATGTGGTCGACAGTCAAGCAGAAACGAGGAAGAAGACAGTCGCTGAGGTGCCTGTGGTTAGCGAGTATTCGGATGTCTTTCCGGATGACTTGCCTGGCATTCCACCCGAGAGACAAGTGGAGTTCCGGATCGACTTGGTCCCGGGGGCGGCACCGGTAGCAAAAGCTCCGTACCGGCTAGCACCTCCGGAGATGCAAGAGCTCTCAAAGCAGTTGGAAGAGTTGTTGGATAAGGGGTTCATACGCCCGAGCACCTCACCTTGGGGAGCCCCTATCCTGTTTGTGAAGAAGAAGGATGGGTCGATGCGGATGTGTATCGACTATCGGGAGTTGAATAAGCTCACAGTAAAGAACAGATACCCACTGCCGAGGATCGACGATCTCTTCGATCAGCTTCAGGGAGCCGCGTGGTTCTCGAAGATAGATCTTCGCTCCGGGTACCATCAGTTGAAGGTCAGAGAGGAGGACATACACAAGACGGCTTTTCGGACGAGGTACGGGCATTTCGAATTCATCGTGATGCCCTTCGGATTGACGAACGCACCGGCGGCGTTCATGGATTTGATGAACAGGGTATGCAGGCCGATGTTGGATAGATCGGTAATCGTTTTTATAGATGATATATTGATCTACTCCAAGTCGAAGGAGGAGCACGTAGAGCATTTACGGGAAGTGTTAGAGGTTTTGCGTAAGGAGAGATTATACGCAAAATTCTCTAAGTGTGACTTTTGGTTGCAAGAGGCCCAATTTCTCGGGCATCTTGTAAACCGAGAAGGCATAAAGGTAGATCCAGCAAAGATAGAGACGGTGATGAACTGGGAGACACCGAAGACTCCCACGGAGATTAGGAGCTTTCTCGGGTTGGCCGGATATTACCGCCGGTTTATCCAAGATTTCTCCAAGATAGCAGTTCCGTTGACGAGATTAACGCGAAAGAGTGAGCCGTTCGTGTGGGGTGAAGAGCAAGAGGCAGCATTTGGTACGTTGAGGAGGAAGCTATGCGAGGCTCCGGTACTGACGTTACCGGAGGGAGTGGAGGACTTGACAGTCTACTGTGATGCCTCATATCACGGGTTAGGCTGCGTCCTTATGCAGAGGGGGCGGGTGATTGCCTATGCGTCTCGACACTTAAAGACGCATGAGGTAAACTACCCAACCCATGATCTGGAGTTAGCTGCAGTGGTGTTCGCGCTCAAGCTATGGCGGCACTACTTGTATGGGGTTCGTTGTACCATTTATACGGATCACAAAAGTCTCCGTTATTTTATGGACCAGCAGAACCTCAATATGAGGCAGCGGAGATGGTTAGAGGTGATTAAGGATTACGATTGTGAGATCCTCTATCACCCGGGGAAGGCAAATGTGGTAGCGGACGCCTTGAGTCGGAAAGGGAGTATTCTACTCCTTCGGGTACCGTGTATGAGAATGACTGTAACGACGTCCTTGATAGAGTTGATACGACAGTCGCAAGTGGAAGCTGTAAAGGAAGGTAACCAAAAGAGAGAGCGGATCAAAGGACAAGTGGATCAGTTGTTAGCGGACAGCCGGGGATTGTTGACCCGATATGGTCGGGTGTGGGTTCCAGTCTCGTGTGAGGCGAGACAGACTCTTCTGGAGGAGGCTCATAAGTCGAAGTTCTCAATCCATCCCGGTGCTACTAAAATGTACCGAGACTTGAGGACCGACTATTGGTGGCCAGGTATGAAAAGAGATGTGGCGAGATACGTAGAGAAGTGTTTGACTTGTTTAAGAGTCAAGGCTGAACATCAGAGACTACACGGGAGACTCCAACCCTTGGAGATACCCGAGTGGAAATGGGAGCACGTGACGATGGATTTGGTTACTGGGTTACCGAGGACAGTTAGAAGACATGATGCCATCTGGGTAATTGTGGATAGATTGACGAAGAGTGCCCATTTCATAGCGATCAAGGAGGCTTCCTCTTCGGAGGAATTAGAGGACATTTATGTCCGAGAGATAGTGGCGAGGCACGGAGTGCCTGTGTCGGTGATCTCAGACCGAGATGTACGATTCACATCCCGGTTTTGGAGCAGGTTTCATGATGACTTGGGTACGAGACTTCAGTTCAGCACGGCGTTTCATCCACAAACGGATGGTCAAAGCGAAAGGACCATTCGGACTCTTGAGGATATGCTACGGGCTTGTGTGCTCGATTTCGGAGGGAGTTGGGACTCTCATCTTCTTTTGGTAGAGTTCTCATACAATAATAGCTTCCATGCTAGTATTGGTATGCCTCCTTACGAGATGCTCTATGGGAGGCGGTGTAGGACCCCCGTGTGTTGGGGAGAGGTCGGGCAGAGAGAGCTCGGGAGTACCGAGATTGTACAGAAAACGACCGAGGGTATTCAGTTGATTCGGGACAGGCTGAGGGCAGCTCAGAGTCGTCAAAAGAGCTATGCGGATAAGAGGCGATCAGACTTGGAATTTAATGTGGGCGATAAGGTACTTTTGAAGGTGTCACCTTGGAAAGGGGTGATACGCTTTCGAAAGCGAGGCAAGCTAGGTCCGAGATTCATTGGACCGTTCGAGATAGTGGCACGTGTGGGAAAGGTTGCGTATCGACTCGAGTTACCGCCAGAGCTCAGTCAGATACATAACACTTTCCATGTTTCTCAACTTCGGAAGTGTTTAGCGGACGAGTCAGCTCATGTGCCGATCGATGACATCCAAGTGGATGAGAGGCTGAACTATGCGGAAAGACCAGTTGCAGTCTTGGATAGAAAGACCAAGACTCCGAGAAACAAGGAAGTGGGCATGGTGAAAGTCCAATGGGAGCATCGAAGGGGCTCGGAATGGACTTGGGAACCGGAGGATGAGATGAGGAAGAACCATCCAGACCTGTTCCGCGATTGAGCGATTTCGGGGACGAAATCCTGGTAAGTGGGGGAGAGTTGTAACACCCCAAATTTTCAAGTTAAATATCAGTTATTCACAAAGGGCCATTAGTGACTAAAGGTTAGTTTTATTTGAAATCAGGGTCAAGATGTAATTATCGGAAGTGCAAGGTGGATTAGAGTATGATTAAGAAAGCGTTTAACCCTTAATCTCCTTCCCCCAAAATCAGTTTCCAGAGAAAAACGTATTTGGGGAGAAAGGAGGCGCCTAAAGAGAAGGGTTCACAGGATTCAATTGAGGGCTTTGGTGGATCAATCGGTGAGAAGTACGGATTACTAACGCTAAGGTACGAGTTCTAGACTGAGAATTTCGGTTCAATTGTTGTTAATTTCAAGAGTTGATGTCAAGTTAGGGTTGGGTTGGTATACACACCGAATCGGTGTAATTGAGTAACGTTTGGGTACAATTAATGTTAGATTATGATTATGTACTCGTAGTTTAGCACGTTTTGAATTGTTTAGACGCATGTGAATGTGGTATATCGACCCTATCTGGTCTGGAATCATGTTTTGGCATGTTTTGGATCGAAATTGGAGTTTTGGGGCAAAACCCCGATTTCAGTCGCATGATGCGACTTGGTTTTTGGATGCCTGCGGTATCCGCGGGTAAGCCGCGGGTAAGCCACCCGCGGAACGACCCGCCGTTTCCACTGAGTCCAAAACTCATTTTTTGCAAACAAGTTCGGTTGGGGTTCTTTTGTCCATGGCCCCCTAGTAGATGGTAAATTATGATGAACCGTGAAGTTTGGAGGAATTTGGGCAAGGGTAGATGTGTCATTTCACCATAGAGAGTCGGGATTATGTTAAAGACCCACCTTTGGGTTGTGTTTGATAAGTGTATGTATGTATTTATGCTTAGGTGGTACGAAGTGAGCATTACGTGATTTGTGAGCTTGTGCGAACATCGTCAGGTGAGTACTTTATCTATATTAGCATGATGATACTCATGTGACAACATGCATGTATGATGATATGCTATTTGGATAATGCTATTACCTAGTTGGTACTAGTTACCACTAGGGAAATTAGTTCCTTCGGGAACAAGGGAATATGTTGTGGATTATGTGGCCTGGTACCAGTGTCAAGAGATTATGTTATGTGTGGTATGATTATTATGCAATTGGTATGTGTAGAACCCAGGTGTTGAGAAGAGTCAGAATCATCTATCTTTAAATGCTTTCTAGTTTAATTTCCTTCTTTTGTAAACAATTATGTTTTGTTAAGCCCCTGTTTGAGGTCTAGAACCTCGGGGGCCTTTATTGCCACTTTGTTAAACTTCCTTCTACCTATATAAGGTAAAGGATTTCTAGGGTTTTGTGTATTGAATGATATTACCACTTTGGGCAAATTCCACCATTGATGAACCTTTGTTAAAGCTCTTATTGCATTCAATCAAATTCAAGGATTTCCATCCATTTCTTCTTTCTTTTCATTGTTATTGGGACAACAATTGGTATCAGAGCCAAACTTGTTGATTCCTTGGCTTTTGTTTTGATTCCTGAAAAGTTTTAAAAGTTTTTTTTTAAGTTTTGAGTTTTTCAAAACTTTTGGATTTTCAATCCAAAAGGTGTTTTTAAAGGGCTTAAATTAAGTGTTAAGTGATTCCCCAATGGTTTCTTAGCTTTTTCCTACATTTTGGGGGTCTAAACACTGATTTTTAAGAGGTTTTAAGCGTTTTTAAGAAATTTTTCGGAGCTTTCTGTGCAGGTTTTCCGCATCGGAAAACGAGAGCTGAAATATCAGCTCAAATTTTCCGAATCGGAAATTGCATATTCTCCGAATCGGAGAACTCTCCTTTTCCGAATCGGAAAACTCTGTTTTCCGAATCGGAAAACGAGTCTCTGACTTGGGGTCTTGCTCTTGAGAAGTCTCTTTTGAAAAATCCTTTTTTCCGCACCAAACTTTTCCGAATCGGAAAATTGCATTTTCCGAGTCGGAAAAGTGTGTTTTCCGCACCCTGTTGTTTTGAGCCAAATCCGAATTGGAATACATCTGTTTCCAAGTCGGATTTCGCCTCTTTGAGCCGAAACTCTTGCAGTTTTGTTTCTCAAATCCGACACTAAGCTTGCTTTCAATACCTTTTACTTTTACCAAGCTTTCTGTGTCCCGAGGCGCTCGTAACACCAGTTTTTTCAAAACCTTATCTGTCTTTAAAGCCAAGTGAATAGTACAAGGAGGTCTCATTCCTTTTTAGAGATGTCGAAGGAAATCCTAGGGATTGGTTCCGAGACTCGCCCTCCCGTCCTGGTGATGGGCGAGTACCAGCAGTGGAAGCGCCGGATGATCCACTTCTTGGACTTACTCGATGAAAACCTCATGAAGTCCATCCGTGAAGGCCCAATCCGACCAACCGTCACGGTTGCCGCCGTACCCAAAACCGATACTTGTCCCGAACTTCCATCGTACGTAGTCGAAAAGCCTGTTGAGATGTTCAATCCAGAACAAAGGGCTCGGCACCTCATTGACAAGCGTGCTCTGACCCTCCTGATCATGGCTCTCCCCAACGATATGTACGCACGAGTGGACAGTCTAACCAACGCACGAGACGTTTGGTTGGAAATCGAACAGCAGATGCAGGGAGGTGACACCGCGTTGGAAAGCCAGAAAGAGAGTGCCCTAAATGCTTACGAAGGATTCAAAGCCAGGGAAACCGAATCCCTCAGCGAGTCTTATCAAAGACTGAACGCCTTCGTGAATGACCTACGAAGACTCGGGGTAGAGAAGTCAAAATACGAGGTAAATGTTAAGTTCCTGAAGAACCTAACACCGGCATGGCAAAATCTGGCGATCAACTTACAGTTGAGCCGAAATCTGGGGATTATGGGTCTACATGACCTTTTTAGCATGATGGTTCAGCATGAGGAATTCATCACTGGCAGCAAGTTCAAAAATACTGTTGACCCTCTGGCACTCGCGGCAGTGCCATGTGCAGGATCAAACTCAGCTCCCTTCCAGCATCAGCAGTACAACAACTCATCTCCTCAGCAGTACAACCACTCACCACCTCAGCTCTATCAGGAGAACTACAACCAGGAGTTCAACGGGAACTATGGTCCAAACTACCAAGAGTTCAACTCGAACTATGGTCCAAGCTATCAACATCCAGATGATCCGCTAATCATCTCAATCTCTGATGATGAACTCTTCCATGTGAATGAGTCTCTTGCCCTCATCACTCATAGCGTACAGAAGCTGAATTCCAACCGTGGATACAACAGACCTAGGGGATCTGGATACCCTAGTGGAGGAAGGATGGGGCAAGGCCGAGGTGGACACTATCAGCAGGAACGAGTTCAGTTTGGGAATCAAGGAAGAGGAGGACACCAGCAAGGGGACAGATATCAGAATCAGCATCCAGGAAGATACCGTGGTGATCAAGGCCGGCATAGGGAAGTGAGAGGAAGTTACAGAGATAACACCTACCTGGACTATCAGGGAGGCCCTGGAGATCAGGGAGATTGGAGAGGACAGGTCTCTCATATCAACTATCGCCAAAACCAGAGAAACTACACTCCTGAATCAGGATACATTGATCGTCAGGGATATAGCAGCGGGTATGAAGGTGGCCAAGATGGAAGACGTGAAGATGGTAGATATGGAAGATTTGAAGGCGGTCAAAGTGGTCCGGGATATGGACAAGAACAAGAAAGGAATTACCGTGGATTTGAAGGGCAAACAGATCACGGGAACAGAAACTATCCAGAAGGCAACCATCAGAGTGGTTCTTCTAGACAAGCTCCGAGAGAAGGACATCAACAAGGTCCAGTTGAAATTGGTGATCAAAGGTTGAATGCTCCTCCAGCTCCAGTGAATAGTGGTGCTCCTACCCCAGCTCCTCAAAAGACCGCTAGTGCCACTACATCCTGCTACAAATGTGGCAAGCTGGGTCACTATGCGAACAACTGCCCTGTCAGATACAAGGATGCTGCATACTTTGAGAAGAAGGCAGCATTGATGAGGAAGAAAGAGAAGGGAGTTGCTCTGCTAGTCGATGAGGAAAACTGGGTGTGTGAGGAAGAAAGCTCAGACGAGGAAGATCACCTAGTGGGGGGTCCGTGTTTGATGGCAGACTTCGAAGGACCTGAAGCTGTTGGCCCCAGCACATATCGAGACCTCGACGCTTCTGAGGTATCCACTATTCCTGACTTAACTGATGATGTGACAATGTTAGAATCTAAAATTTGTGAACTTGAGAGATGTCTCCAATCGGAACGATCTCTCGTCACGAAATTTAGAATCGACAGTGCTATATACAAAAGCTCTCTTGAGGACTTGACCATAGTGTACAACCGTGAGACTCTTGAGTCTAGCGTCAGAGAGTCCAATTTGTCCAACAAACTCAGTTGTCTTCAGAAAACCCATGAGGAACTTAACAGTGACCATGGAGAGCTCCAAATAAAATTCCAGTTGCTTTCAGAAGAAAGAACTAGACTGTTTTCCAAAATTCAAGAGCTTGAAGATAACAACTTTAAAAGAGGACAATCTGAACAGACCTTGAGCATTCTTACGCAGCATGCCAATAAAAATCCTTTCTATAAAGCCAGACCCGGACTTGGACTGTTTGAGAACCATGTTTTAGAAAAAGCACCTTCTCATCTATACAATTTTGAGGACATGGCCGCCTCCAAACCCAGACCTGCCTTTGTAGGAGGACACGTCACCGAAGAATTTGTTAGGCAGACGATCACTTACACGGAAGTAATTAATGGTGAAACCATTACCAGAACCATAAGTCCGCCCAATAGTTCTTCGAGTAGTCCACCCTCAAGTCCCGCTCCTAACAAACCTATATTTGTCCCAGCCAGTGATCCAACAAACACTAAGTCCACATGGGAAGGCATCAAAGCTAGGACCCCTAGGGTAGCTATGCCTCCCATCAACTACTCAGACCTTAACACTAGTTATGACACTAGGAAGATGGATTATTCAGAGGAGACCTTAGTTATCCCACCAGAGGATGTTTCCGCAACTAAGGGTCCCGACCTAGTCGAACTAGAGAAGGAAGTGTTTGGACTTAGACTAAAAGCCATGGATCTGGACGCATGTCAACATCAGATACTGAATCTGAAAGTGCTTATTTCAGAAAAGGACAACTTGGTACACACTTTGAAGAAAGACTTGATCGAGGCAAATGCCGAGAGAATTAGAATGTCTTCAGAGTGTGAGACCGCAACCTCAACCTTTACTGATTTTCAACTTAAGGTTGCGGATCTTAAGGCACGATATGTTCTCCTAAATGTTCATTCACAAATTACAAGAGAACTCGATCATGATGAAAAGATCAATTATCGTGTGGCCTTAACCAACCAACGTGTGTCAAATTCCATTTTGAAAAGAAAAGTCATGTACTTTGAAAACCTTTCAGACTCAGTTGATGATAGGACTACTCCACTCCTCAACCATCCGATAGTTAATTCCCAAACCAAATCTGTTACGGATCTAGAGGACTATTACACCCTACTGTCAGATGATGATGAACCCCTCAACTCACACCACAGGATAGCTGAACCAAAGACTATCCATGATCCTAATGTTGAATACGATCTGAAGGTGTTCTTAGATGAAGGTGATGATCCTTCAGGCTTTATTCCAAAAAGGCCAAAATCTGTTTTTGTAAAACCTGAGAAGTCTGTTGAGTCACGAGCTCCTGTTTCTGAGAACAGTAACCCTAAGGGTGAAAAATGTGTTGGTACTGACAAGGGAAAGTCAGTTAAGCCTCACGCACCCAAAGGACTCCAGAAAAAGCATTCAAAGTCTAACGATGCTCGTAACTCAGCTAAACCCATTAAAAGTCTTGACCTTAATTCAAGCAGCTTTGAAGTGGGTGAGACCTCTCAGTTAAAACCAAAGCAACCTTTCTCTTCCACAAAACCTAAATTTTCAAAAACATCTTCTGGAAAGGGTGGCAACTCTTCTCCTATTAAACCGTCATCTAACTCACACCATGCTCTTAATGCAGATGGGAGGAAGAAGGATGGTGGACAGGAAGTGAAGCCACCAAGGAAGGATCACCGAGGAAGACCCAACTCTTTTCAAGCTTTCCCTAAGCAGCATAGTCCTAACCGTGCGGGTCTTGGCTATGCTCCACCTAGCGTAGGAATTAATTCAAACATGTCTGTAAAACGTAATCAACATTTAACTCATGCTTTTGACTCTTTGCGTAATGACATGTGCTTTATGTTTGACAATTTTCTGCGCTATGGTGTTATAATTCTTTTGATGCTGATGTGCCTAAAATCAAATCTCGAAAGAGAAGAGGGAGAAAAAGAGGAAAGGGAAAACCTTCCTCGTCAGTGCAATCCCCTGAGCCTAAGGAGAAATCCGAAAAGGAGACTGCATCGACCAACTCCACTGTTTCTGACCCTAAGGAACCCATTTGGCAATGGGTCCCTAAACAAGCCTAATTGTTTTGCAGATCAGTCATGTGTGGTACTTTGACTCGGGGGCTCACACACACATGACTGGACAGCGGTCCTTCATCTTCGACTACGTTGAGAAGTTTGAGGGATACATAAAGACTGCCGATAGAACGCCGTTGCCGATATTAGGGTCGGGAAAAATCACCAATGGAAAGTACATCATCAAGGGTGTACGTTATGTGGAGGGATTGGGGTACAACATGTTTAGCTCCAGCCAGTTCTGTGATAACGGATACTGGGTGAAGACTTTTCAGTACGGAAGTGACGTGAACGATGAAGACAACAACGCTATTCTCTCCGCCAGGCGAAATGGCAATCTCTACACAACCGTCTTCCGTTCAATCCCTCAAACACACCCCCAGTTTGAAGCTAAACCGAAGAATGCAATCTGTCTGCTCACAAAAGCATCAAAAGGGGACAGTTGGTTATGGCACCGCAGACTATGTCATCAGAACTTCAAAGATATGAACAAGCTGGTTTCTAAGGGTTTAGTCAGGGGACTACCTGAGCTTCGCCTTTCCAAGGACACTCTTTGTCCTGCGTGCGAACAAGGAAAGATGACCAGAAGCTCTCATCCACCGAGAATGGATACGAATAGCCAAAGTCCCCTCGACATGATACATATGGATCTTTGTGGACCTATGAGAGTAGAAAGTCTTGCCAAAAAGAAGTATATGCTGGTTCTCGTAGACGAATTCTCTAGGTTCACTTGGCTTGAATTTCTTCGAGTCAAATCAGAAGCTGCCGAACGAATCATAGCCTTCATCAAACGCACACAAGTTCTCTTGGGTCGTCGGGTGAGGAAAATACGTAGCGACAACGGTACTGAGTTCCGCAACGCAAAGCTGCAATCCTTTCTCGAAGAAGTGGGGATCACTCACAACTTCTCGGCAGTTCGCACTCCTCAACAGAATGGGGTCGTAGAAAGGAAGAACCGGACGTTGGTCGAAGCAGCAAGATCCATGATGGCTCATTCTGGAGTTCCTCAACAGTTTTGGGCTGAAGCCGTTTCCACAGCATGCTACACGCAAAACCGGACTCTGATCGTAAAGCGGACTGGTAAAACCGCTTACGAGATGGTCGAACAGCGTAAGCCAAACATTGACTTCTTTAGAGTTTTTGGTTGTAAATGCTATGTTCTCAATGACCGGGAGAATTTGGGTAAGTTTGACCCTAAGTCTGATGAGTCTATCTTCATCGGATACTCACATAACTCTAAGGCTTACAGGGTTTTCAACAAACGGACCCGAACTATCCTGGAAAGCTCAAACGTTGATTTCTCTGAATCTGAAACCTATCTGAATGCTAGTTCTAGTAATGTGTCTGCATCTTTCCCTGAACTGTTCCCTTCACCACCGAGCACAGATCCGTCTTCTAACCTTTCTGCTTTAGACTTTTTAGATCTCGCGGAATACGATCTGCACACTCTAACGAGTCCAATCGTAGTTCCCGCTCCAACAGGTTCAACCACAACCACAGTGACATCCGATGCCTTCGTCACGGAGCCCTCCTCCAGCACTTCAACTCACTCCGTGACACCTGAGTCCGCGGCTCCCCCATCTGAAGTTTCATCCGCAGCTTCACCGGCACCTGATCAAGAACAGACTCCTCACCCTGTTCTTACTCCAATTCCAGAAGAAGCTCCACTACCTTCCCCGAGCACAGCCCAACGATCATATGCTCAGGTAGTCAGAGAGCCCCGGTTAGAGGCTGCACCGCGGATCAATCAGGCTGAAGGCTCATCAAGTGGGAACCTACAAGAGGTCTTTGCCGTGCAAGATGAGAACGACGCCACCAACAACCGACAGGCTTATGTCACTCACCCTCACACTCGCAGGTGGACAAAAGATCATCCCCCCTCCCAGATCATCGGGAGTCCCTCACAACCTGTAACCACTCGATCTGCAAAGCACACTGAAAATCTGATCCTATTCGGTGGATTCTTGAGCGATTTCGAACCATCGGATGTTTGGCAAGCTCTCACCGATCCCGACTGGGTGATCGCCATGCAAGATGAGCTGGCCGAATTCGAGAGAAACAAGGTTTGGCGCTTGGTAGAACGACCATGGGGAAAGACAATCATCGGCCTCAAGTGGATACTCCGGAACAAAACCGACGAGAATAATCTCATCATCCGAAACAAAGCTCGCCTGGTTGCCAAGGGTTATCGCCAACAAGAGGGTATCGACTATGATGAGACGTACGCGCCAGTAGCCCGAATCGAAGCTATCCGAATCTTCCTTGCGTATGCTGCACACAAAAACATGACAGTCTATCAGATGGACGTCAAATGTGCCTTCTTGAATGGAGTTCTTCAAGAAGAAGTGTACGTGGAACAACCGGAAGGGTTCGTCGATTCTCGATTCCCGAATCACGTCTACATTTTGGACAAGGCGCTTTATGGTCTCAAGCAAGCTCCGAGGGCATGGTACGAAACTCTCACTGACTACTTACTCGGAGTTGGCTACAAGAAAGGTACTATCGATCCCACTCTGTTTCTCAAGAGGTCAGGTAAAGATTTAATTATCATTCAGATATACGTGGATGACATTATCTTTGCGTCTACAAAGCCTGAGATGTGCCAAGAGTTTGAGAACACCATGAAATCACAATTCAAAATGAGCATGATGGGCGAGTTGACGTTCTTTTTAGGACTTCAAGTTCGACAACGCCCTGATGGCATTTTTATAAATCAAGCCAAATATGTTCAAGATCTTTTAAAACGTTTTGATTTGGGCGGCTCAAACTCAGTGGCAACACCAATGCCCAGAAATTTTCAACTATCTGCAGATACTTCTGGTAAACCGGTTGACCAGAAAACTTATCGGGCAATCATTGGTTCTCTTTTATATCTCACGGCCAGTAGACCAGATATTGTCTTTTCCACAGGTGTCTGCGCTCGTTATCAGTGCGATCCGCGTGAGTCTCACCTGTCTGCTGCCAAGAGAATCCTTAGGTATCTGAAGGGCACACCGGATTTTGGCCTTTGGTACCCAAAGGATTCTGGTTTCGAACTAATTGCATATACAGATTCAGACCATGCAGGTTGTAAGCTAAATAGGAAAAGCACATCTGGTGCTTGTCAGTTCCTTGGAGATAAGTTGGTGAGTTGGTCATCCCGCAAACAGAATTGCGTTTCCTTATCTACCGCGGAGGCAGAATATATTGCTGCCGCCTGTTGCTGCTCGCAAGTTCTGTGGATGAAAACTCAACTCGCTGACTTCGGATACAACATGCATCGGATTCCCATCTACTGCGACTCCAAGAGTGCAATTCAAATCACGGCGAATCCAGTTCAACATTCTCAGACGAAGCATATCGACATTCGCTATCATTTCATCAAGGATCACGTCGAGAAAGGTAACGTTGAACTTTACTTTGTTGAGAGTGACTATCAGCTCGCTGATTTGTTCACTAAGCCGTTTGATGAGAAACGACACTTCTTTCTCCTAGGCAAATTAGGAATGCTAGACTTACCTGCCTAAGGTCTAGGGGAGTCGGGAGTCCTTAACTGTATGCATGTGTGTAGGGGGAGTTTCTGAGAGAATGCATGTATTGAGGGGGAGTACCAAGTCTTGCTTTGATCTTCATTATGTGTGCTAACGTTCTCGGATCCACAACACCTTGGATACCAGTTTATCCTTTATTTTGTAGGTGTGGATCCCCGCTACGACTTCTGGTTACTTCAGATCAGGACTCGCTCTAAACCCGGTGAGACGCACCAGGTAAGTCTCTTTTCTCGGAAGTCGAGGGCTGAACTTGTAACTTTTTGTGAACTTGAAAGTTCAGGGGCGGTAGAGTACATGTCTTGAACTTACAAGTTCGGGGACTAACTTTGCCACTTTCTGTTTCTTAAAGTTCAGGGACTCGTTTTGCAAACTTTGTGAAACTTGTAGTCCAGGGTCTGTTTTGAAAATTTTCTGAAAATACAAGTTCAGGGACTTGTTTGTAAGTTTACTCAAACTTCAAGTCCAGGGGTGGTTTTTGCCAAATGGTGAAAGTCGGGTTAAGAGAGCCAAAAGGAGAGCCAAACACAGTGTTTTTGACCCAAACACAGTGTAACTCGGTAAAAATATAAATACCGGTTTTCAAGAGTTACTTTTCACAAACAAATTTTTCATCTTTTCTCTCTGATTTCTCACCCGAACCCACTTCGCGCTCGATTTCGGTTTTTGCTCGTTTGTGCTCCGATCGTCGATCTTTTTACATATTCGGATTCCTGGTAAGTAATCGATCAACCCTTATATAGTTTTAACATCTATATCATCTGTTTTAAGGCCTGGATCGAAGCCTAAAAGTTTTAAAACTTACCCGAAACCCAAACTTCTTGGAATGGGATTTCGGGACGTTAAAACGATCCATTATTGCTTATAAACTTGTTATGAACTGATTTAGGATGCATGTTGATAGTTTAGGGCTTTAGATCGACGATTTTTGAGCGGTTTTTAAGGTGGAAACTCGAACAGTCACCGTTTTCCGACTCGGGAATCGGAAAACTTGAATGTTCAAGTTTTCCGCATCTGTTGACGATGAACAGTTATATTATGTTTTCCGATTCGGAAAACTATGTTTTTCGAATCGGACTTGGTCTCGGTTTTCAAGTGTATCTTTTCCGACTCGGAAAACGTGGAACTACCCTTATGGGTTTCCAAGGTTTTCCGACTCGTTTGAGAGACCAAGTTTTGCCAAATTTTTTTCTAAGTATCGCGACATTTTCCGAATCGGAAAACAATGTTTTCCGACTCGGAAAACCTACAAGTTTTTTCTCTCCAATCTCTCTAAGTGTAGGAGTTTCCCGATTCGGAAAACACTCTTTTCCGAATCGGAAAACTTGTCTCTTTTAATCTTGTGTTATCTTCTAAGTGTTGAGTTTTCCGAATCGGAAAACACTCTTTTCCGAATCGGAAAACTCCCCTCGTATAGTTTGCTCGTTTTCCGACTCGGAAAATACGAAATACTCATTATTGGGTTTTCGAGGTTTTCCGACTCGCGCCTAGTCGAGGGTATAGTCTTTTCACGTCGTATTATTTCTAACACTTAATGTATTGCAGAAATGGCTGATCAACAACCAATTGCTCCTACTTCACCCGTCGCCAGTGCTGCTGATCTCGCACTGATCAACCCGGCTGAAATCCTCGAGATCCACCAGAACAACCAGTTCGTTGACTTGGCGAACTTCACTGTCCAAGATGACGTTGTTCTCGAGATTCTCCGAGCTCATCCCCTTGCATACGCGATGCAAGCCACTGCTGACATCCCGATGATATATCTGCAGCAGTTCTGGAACACTTCCCGTGTCGAGAACCGGGACGGAGTACCAACCATCATCGGCCGAGTGGACCAGACTGACCTGGTCCTCACTATGGAGGATCTTCGCAGAATCCTTCGTCTGCCAGCTGCAACTCCGGAGGCCCCGTTTGATCCTCTCGTGTCTGGACCTGAGCTCTTCAGCGAAGTGCTCGCTCTCGGAGTCCACTACACCGAGAACAACAGGCCGAAAGGAATCTCCCAGATCACTCAGGGAATGCTGCCCCCGATCTGGTACTCTTTCTTCAACATACTCAACCGCACGATCTCTTCCAAGACTCACGGCGTGGACAAGGCATCCACCCAGTTCTGGCACATTTTCCATGCGGTCGCCTACGGGAGGCGGATCGACTTTGCTCAACAACTCTGGGCAGACATCCTCAATGACGTCAGAGCTGGGCCAGGACGTGCGAAACACACATCCATCCCTTGGATGCGCTTCCTCAGTCTAGTCATTCGAGATCACATGAACCAGAACCGTGCTGTCCGACGCAGATCAAGCCATCTCCGCTTCGAAAGCCAGCAGATCGGCCGAGCCAACAAGAAGAATCTGAGGCCTGGTCAGGTAGAGATGCATATTCCGGCAAACGTGCTCAACATGGCAGACCGTAGGTCAATGAGTGTTAGGATGTACCGTATATCCATAGGTTTAGAAGACACGTCTACGGACTCCTCAGAGCCGGGGAGCCCTGCCCAAGACGTGCAACCCGTCCTACCTAGAAGCCCCTCTGGTACGGCGGGCCAGAGCTCCAGTGGGGGAGCTTCTGGCTCGGGAGTGATGAGAGTTGACGTTAGGGGAGGAGCGGGTAGAATTGTCGGTACGTCTGCCACTCCACACACTTCTAGAGCCGGTGCATACCAGACGATGATTCAGAACCGTGCCACTCGTGCTCGCACTCCTACTGTTGTGGAGGAATCATCTGATGTCATCCGCGAACGCGAGTACACGAGTCATTTCCAGGTAAAGCAGTACATGGGCACCCTTCAGCAGTCCCCGATCCACTCGTCATCGGAAGAGCGTAGATCGCCGACGCCGCCGCAACAACCCACTGGGGAGGACGTGGAAGCTTCCCCACAAGAACAAGCACACGTTCCTCCACCACCTCACTCGGCGGCCGTCACTTCTCAGGGAGGCGAACCCTCAGGCGAACCATCTGGCGATGACTCCGACGGTCACGAGTCTTCCGAGCACACTCCTACGGACCGTCGTGAGCCCGATGACGAGGCAACTGAGTCAGAACAAGTTGACTACGGCTCCGACTCGGAGTTCCAGCTTTCAGAACCACCAAAGGGCGGGAAGGCCCAAGTGATAGATTTGGATGAAGCCACCTCCTCTTTCAACGACGACCGGATTTCAGGTGATCCCACTCTTATTGCGGATCTGGCGTCGGATGACCGAACTGTCGGTCAGGAGGAAGAAGGTGAGGCCGAGGTTGCTACCGGCTGGGGACGAGAAGACAGCGAAGAAGAAGAAGAGAGAGAGAGGGGAGAAAAGGAGAGAGAGAGCAGAGAAAAAGAGACCGAAGACGTTGAGGTCCAGTTAAGCGAGCCTTGGGCTCAATTAGAGGAGGCGGACGTAGAAGTAGAGCCGCACAGGTTAGAATCGGATATTCCTATAACCCAGAGTCCAACCCCCACAGAGGCAACCCTCATACAGACCGGTCACTCGTTGATGTCAGGTCAAGTCGTTGGCAGCCAACCAACGCAATTGCACGCCCAAACCAGCCACTCGGCCATCTCTCAACAGATGGTCGTTTCACATTCACACGGGGACTTAGCTCAACTTCCACCAACCACTCACTTGGAGTCTGTTGGTGTTGAAACGAGAGAGGAACCGCCCCGCCTCTCGACTTCTTTTCGTGCACCAGTAGTCCTAGAGCCCGTTACTGAGACCTTTAGGGTCGTTCATTTGGATAGGACACTGTTGGATGCATTATCTGCCCGCCCGAGTGGCGAGGCCGGAACGGGGAGAGTTGGTGCGTCAATGGACGCCCTTCGAGGATCCACCGGAAGCCCCGACACCGTCAGCATTATACCAGCGGTGACATCGGGCCGAGAGAGCACCTCGGTAGGACTCTTCTCGTCAACTGGAGCCCAAGTGGCACCGGGCGTTGTACTTCTGGGACAGGGTCCGACAGACTCGAGCAAAGTCTCTAAAGATGCTCACGCAACACCGGGGCTTTTAGGCCTGACGGATTCGGGCGGAATCCTTAAAACCGCCCCTGCACCAACGGGACTTTTAGGTCCGACGGATTCGGACGACATCCTTAAAGTCGTCCAAAGCAGGTTACTAGCGGTGGAGAAAGCCAACCAGGCTCGTGATGCGCGGGTCGAGGCACTTGAGAAAGCCTTGGCCGAGACGGAGAGGAAGAGACTAGCTGATCTTGAGGCGTCGCGCAAGCTTCAAGAAGATCGGGATGCGGAGCTCTACGAGCTCAAACGGAAGATCAAGGGCAAACACTCAGAGGCTGCCCCGTCCACTGAAGCTCCCATTCCCAGGCCATCAGAAGACGTCCTCAGGCTCGCTCCTCCGACTTCGGGCGACCTTCCTCCGATCCCAGGCTACGTCACTGAGGTGGAACATTTGATGATGGTCACTTCCTACACCACTCAGAACGACCGCCTGTCTGCCCAGGTCAGAGAGCAACAGGCCCAGATCGAGCTTCTACAGCAAAGGATTCGAGAACTGGAGGCCGTGTGTCGGTCCCAGGCTCAGCCTTCGAAGAGGAGGCATGATGACGCTGATGACTCCGCACCAGGTCCTCATGAGGGGGAGGTACAAGCTGCAAAAAGGCTTCGCACCGACCTCCAACCTGGTTCCGGATCCGGTTCAACAGCTACAGGTTCCTCAGTCGCTCCCTCGAGTGCTCCCACAGACTCCGATGCCTTCGAAGCTCCCTATGTCGACTCTGAGACAGAAGACATTCCGGACATGGGGAGTTGGCGATATGAGCGGATCCCGGAAGGGGAGTCAGTACAGTTTCCCCAAATGACGGACACGGCTCAGATTGATGCCGTTCTCCCAGAAGCAGCACCGACGGATCCTTCAGAGTTCCAAATTCCGGAAGCAGCCCGGAAGATCTTGAGGTCGCTTGCACAGAGCCTAAGGGTCTATCAGAAGGGAGACGACCTCGTCAAGGATCCTGACTACGCCAACCTCCTCTCAGCGCTCAAGTTTCCAACTCCAGAAGCCCCACGGACCGTCCACTCTACTGATCCAGAAACCGCTGCTCCTACTGTCATTCAGCTCAACTGGAACCACACCATCATCTTCCGTCCCTTTCTAGAAGAAACGTTCACCCGCATCTATCAACAAGAGAAGCTGCATGCCTGGTCCCGAAAAGTCTACTTCGGGATCTCTCACATCAAGACCAAGAGACGAAGGACAGCCTACGTGCATCAGCGGATGTGCAACTGGGCCACTCATGGACGCCAGAGGATTCGACGTCGCTTTACCAAGGTAACTGCTATGCGCCCCTACAGACATGGCCATCAGTTATTCCTTGAGTATGATGTCCGCATGTACGGCACCGGTGTCCCTCGAGGTGAACTGCAGAACTGGACCTTCACGGAAGCTGATTTAGATCGGGTGCATCTGGAAGACCTTCTCACGATCATCAAGTACCTCCAAGGCCCGATCCTCCGACCAGAGCACTACAGAGATGGCACAGAGATACTAAAGAAATACGTCCGTCACGCAATCTCTCTCGCGAGAGTGACGGACTACCAGCTTGCCATCGAAAGCCGCCAGCCGAAGGTCAACCTGCTTAGACCAAACCTGCTCGTTCCTGGTATCGATGCCTACATTCCGTACATGCCAACCAGGATACCTGAGCATGGGGTCCTTTATCTGACTCGGAAGAAGAAGGAGCGCAGGTTCATGAGGTTTGGAGAGCTCTCCAAGTTCTGCGACGGGACCCTTCTTTATGTCTACAATGGCATGCAGAGCAGACTGCTGGCGGATCAAGTACCAAGTCGGAGAATCATAGACGGAAAAGGAAAGCTGCTGGAAGCAATGAGGTTGATCGAGAAGAAGCTTAAGGAACGGTTGATGTACAGAAGGGCAGAGGCTGCAATGCAGATGAGAGCGCGGATAATCGGCGAATGGGAAGAGTACTTGCAGATGTCCAAGTGGGAGCCAGCACTGGAGCTTCCACCACCATTCTGACTTCTTCTCAAAGGGGGAGATTGTAGAACCCAGGTGTTGAGAAGAGTCAGAATCATCTATCTTTAAATGCTTTCTAGTTTAATTTCCTTCTTTTGTAAACAATTATGTTTTGTTAAGCCCCTGTTTGAGGTCTAGAACCTCGGGGGCCTTTATTGCCACTTTGTTAAACTTCCTTCTACCTATATAAGGTAAAGGATTTCTAGGGTTTTGTGTATTGAATGATATTACCACTTTGGGCAAATTCCACCATTGATGAACCTTTGTTAAAGCTCTTATTGCATTCAATCAAATTCAAGGATTTCCATCCATTTCTTCTTTCTTTTCATTGTTATTGGGACAACAGTATGTTTGTATGATTATTATAGTATAGATCTGTGCTCACTAAGCGAAAGCTTACCCGTGGTTATTTTCCCCTTTTAGTGTCAGGTACCTCTTCTGGTAGTAAGGGTAAAGCTCCCGCATGATGATCCGGTTAGCCGCAGCTCAGTCAGTCGTCGAGTCTTGGAACAGTGGAGAAGTTTGGGAAAAACAATGCTTCTTTAATGATGATTGATGTTTTAAAACTTAGTTTTGCTTATGATGTACGATTTACATTCTTTTGGGCATGAATGCGATGAACTAATTTCTAAGAATTTTCGGAAACGGTGCCTGAATTTTGTTCAAACTAAGATCTTTGAATTTAGCTTCCGCTATTTAAAATGTATTTCTGTTATTATATCTAGTTAAAACCTGAGTCATTACATTTCGTTTCAAGGATGGGGATTTAGGGGGTTTTATTTTGATTTTAGAGATTCAGGTTTCGTTTTACATTAAAAAATTTTAAATCTGGGTTTCGATTTCATCTACTTTTAAAGATGGATTTTGATTTTGGTTTAAGTTTTTGAATCTAGTGTCTTGTCTTTGCCCTAGTTTTAGAGATAGGTTTTGTTTTAGTGGTCATGATACTTGATTTCTTTGTGTAAAAGTTTTTTATTTAGAATTTTATTTAAGTTTTAGGTTTTGATTTTGAATGGTTAAGTCCCTAAACTATTTTTTTGAATGAAAAAACCATTAAACTTTCATATTTTGATTGATTAAGTCACTGAACTATCATTTTGAATGAAAAACCATTAAACCTTTTCAATTCGAATGATTAAACCCCTAAACAATTTTTTTTGAATAAATAAACCATCAAACTCTCAAAATTTGGTTACTTATATCAACAAAAAAAAAAATTACCTGTAACCAACTAAAAATGTTTTAAAGTAAAAATATAAATATATTAGATTAAGTTAAACGAATATAACTAGTCAATTTCTAAAAAATCGATAATTTATTTTATTGAAAAAAAATATTCAGGGACTTAATCATTCAAAATGAAAAAGTTTAATGGTTTTTTCATTCAAAAAAATAGTTCAATGACTTAATCATACAAAATGTAAAAGTTTAATGGTTTTTTCATTCAAAAAAATAGTTTAAGGACTTAACCATTCAAAACTGAATAGTTCGTTGGGTTTTTTTGTACTTTTCCCTTGATTTTAATTTTAGTTTGTTATTGGTATCATGGTGAAGAACTTCCATGGAAATGACGAGGATAATGGTGAAGAACCTCCATGAAGGTGAAGAGTAAACAAAAATATGAAGAAAAAAATATAGTAAAAAGATTATCAAACCATTAAAAAATAAAAGA
This sequence comes from Centaurea solstitialis, assembly GCA_030169165.1. NCBI lineage: Eukaryota > Viridiplantae > Streptophyta > Magnoliopsida > Asterales > Asteraceae > Centaurea > Centaurea solstitialis. The sequence goes on from CM058040.1 coordinate 98,192,695, forward strand.
TAAAGATAAAAATACTAAAATACCCCTTTATTTAATTGAGTTAATTGATTGTATTTGATTCCGTTAGAAGGAGGGACCATAATCTTGTGAAAATGCAAACCATGAGTCTCGTTCTTGTATTTATTTTGATTTTGGGACCATTGTGGATAAAAAAATTAAAGCACAGGGACCAAATGTGTAATTTACTCTAGTTACTAGGTTTTGATGATTTGTCATTTGTGTTCCGATGTGGCTGCCACATAAAAATTATGTCCCACTTCAAGCACTTGTTTTAAATTTTATAAAATTGTCTTTCTTTTTTCTTTATGAACTGCAAAGCAATTTATTAACCAAACCACAACAATTAGTATATCGAATACCGATAAACAAGCGGACACAACAGAACACCACGAAGCACTATACTAGAGCAATCAAACGAAACAGTAATAAGCATGACAATCAGACCGAAGAGATAATGAGAGGTAATCCCTCCACTCAACGCCCAAAGCTAAGACAGATAACCATTGAACGGAGCTACGACCATATTTATGGCTGTTGTCGACTCCATAACATCACCACCGCGATCAACCAAGTAAAATCGTCGTACGCTGCACCACCTTTCACTTGAACGCATGATTGTGGACTTTTAAAGAGCCAAGTTTACACTTTGTTTAGGTTGAGGAGGAGCTACCATCTGGAGTAGGCAGAAACGCAACTCCAAGAACAATCGAACTACCATCTGCAACTTGATCAAAACCACATATTATTCTTGTTGTTGCTATTGGCTCTTTTGATCTTGTTAGTGAATTGTTGTGACACTCGATCTCACCCCTCATCAAGCTTGATTTGTCTTTTTTATGCATTTTGTATAGTTTATACTTTTAATAATGAAATGGGTTTTATAAATTAAAAATTCTAATTTATTTTAATTTATATGTTATGAACCGGTTCATATTTCATAATCCAAAATCCTAATTTATTTCTAGTTTATTTACATTTCTACTTTCATTTTGATATGTATCACTTCACCCAATGGTGTAAAAATTTATGAATTGGTCCGTCAATTTTCAGGCCCCTTCAATTAAAGATGCTTTTAATCTACTTATTCGAATTAAGTTGATTTTTTCTATAAAGCAAAGCTATAGCTAGATTAAGAAATATTATGTTTTTTAGTAGAGTTTGATAAAGGCTTGAATCTTGACACCTTTGGGATTATTTTGAAAGTGAGCTGTTGTTTTAGTTTTTGTTATTATATAAATGATAGATAAGTTGAAATAGGTAAATTTGTATTCAATTGTGTTAGCAAGTAAAGAGATTGAGAAAGATAACAATAATGATAAAGGGTTCATAACCAATTTCTTGTCACCGGCTTTAAGCCATTAATCACTATCCAAAGATCTCTCTCAGTTTAACATTAATTGTTTCAATTAATTAGCTTCCCACCAACCGTATTTAACGCGGTTTACAAATTGATGCAATTAAGTTATTTGTTAACACTTGTGGTGGAGCCTGTAGGGGGCGGGTTCCTACCTAAAATTGATTTATGTTAGTGCAACATTTGCGGTGGAAAGGTTGCAAGGATCATAAAATTTTAATCGGCTCAAACGATCACAAAGGAGAAAAGATTGTATAAGCATAAAGCTTAAAAACATCAAGACATAATCTCTAGATCAAAAATCACAAATCTCATACACACACTTAATGTTACAAAAATAAAAATTAAAGAGATTGGAAAATAATTACATTGCATAAGATTTAACGTGCTTCACCCAACTTGGTTACATGAACATTGAAACACTTCTCGAGTCACTTCACTATTGTTGTTCTTTAAATGGTAGAACAAAACAATACACACTGATTTTACAACGAAAATACGAAACAATCAACCTTTTTGCAAAAGAAAGAACACTCAAACCTTTTACAAAAAGGAAGAATCATTCGAAAGTGATAAATGTAGGGAGATATAACTCAACATTCACACTTAGAGGATTAATCCCAAAAGATAGTGTAGGAAGAAAAATTCTCAAACCTAACACATATATTAAACACTTCTATCTAATATGAACAACACTAATCCAAAGATTAGGTTATAGGAAGTGTTTAACTTACACGACTTACAATGATGATCAAGTGGTGATGTAATACGCTATCAAATGGATGTAGTTTGGTTTAAAAAATCAAATCATAACCTTGAAGAACATATAGATGTTCTTGATGGAAATTAGAGAGAGGACTTTGAATTTTTAGACTAAAGCTATCAATATAATATCATAATTTTGATCGGGCTCGAAGTATTCATCAATATAATATCATAATTTTGTCATTTATTTTAATTTTAATGGAAAAACAAACTACCGGTGATAATAAAAGCTTTTTATGTTCATAACGTAAGTAGACCCTTAAAAACATTGAGATGCTTACAATAAAACTTCATATAAAATATATGATTAAGAAAAAAGTAAATTGAATATTTGGCCCCTGTAAATCTAAGTTATCTCCCCTCCTATTTTCTTAATTTTTAAGCAAAAATATATATTGAAACAAGTATAAAGAACAAACTTTTAATTTCCTTTTGAGTAAATTACAGATTTGTTTCATGTGGTTTTTAATTTTTTACTACTAAGGTCCCTAAACTCGATAAATTATGGATTTGGTCCCTATGGTAAATAATTTTGCACTACTAGGGTCCCTCAAGTTAACAGATTCCGTTGAGTAGGTTAAATCAAAGATAAAAAGACTAAAATACGAAATTTTGTCTTTTCCTTTTTGTTTTTTTGTACCTACTTTTGATCAAAAGTGGTCATCATCTTTTTAACATATTATACATGAGGGAGGTTCATACAAGAACAATCCATTTTGCAAGAACAAAGGAACCATGTAAATCACATGTGATTTTGTACTAAACAAGAAAAAGCGAGTGTAGTACACTTGCCGACAAGGCGCGTGGGTCGGTGCGAGTGGGCGAGCATAGTACAAAATCACCTGTGATTTACATGGTTTCTTCATTCTTGCAAATTGATTTTATTCTTGTTTGAACCTAATTCTGTTATACATATGTATATATATATATATATACACACACAAACTGACATACATGTATATATACACACACATATAATATAAAAATACATACACATATATATACATATAATACAGACACACTCTTTATATATATGGTTGTTGCACATTAAGGTTGAAGGTGGAGATTTCCGTAAGGGGTTGCCTTCCCCATCGATATATATACATAAATGTTCATACAAACATATATAAATATGCAGAATGGACCAAATATAGATAAAAATGGGAGCATGTAACAAAAGCCCATAATTAAGGACGATATATATATAGGGGTTAGAAAATTGATAGTGCTTTGTAATTAATGTGGCAGATAGAGAAGCAAAAACCTACACCTTACTAAATATTTGGAATTGAATTACAGGTATGATATACACAATTGAATAGAAGATTTACATAGAATTATTGATGAGAATGAGGATGAGAATGAGAAGTGACTGTACCATAGGTGAAAGCATAACCGTTGGCGGACATGAGTTGCTTATTAGCCATAATGATTCCAACAGAACTTATAATATTCATACCCCATGCACCAACATCAGATATTGGGGAAGAAGAAGAAGATTTCTTATCGATGTTGTTTATTTATATATGTTTAGAAGATTCTACAACATCAGAGTTGCATATTTATATATGTTTGTGTGAACATGTATATATCGATGGGGAAGGCAACCTGTTATGGAAACAAACCCATCTCCACCTCCACCTCCAACCTTAATCTGCAACAACCATATGTATGTATTTTTATATTATATGTGTGTATATATATATATATATACAGAGGTTCAATCAAATACACACCATGCAATTGTTGCACACATTAAGAATCAATCTCATCCATCAATCTAGTCTTAATGGATATATGGATCCATAAATACATTCATAGTTTCCTATTATAAGTGGTGATGATAATTAATGAACTCTAATCATCTTCTATAAATATTTAAATCATAATAGATGAATGTTCATTATTTTCATAAAATGCACGAATTCATTGGTTCTTTGAGTGTGCAACAATTGCTTGGTGTTCATTTGATTTTCCCTCTATATATATATATATGTATGTCGGTTTGTATATATATGTATAATATATTAAAAAGATGATGACCACTTTTGATCAAAAGTAAGTACAAAAATAGACAAAAAAGGAAAAGACAAAATAGGGTATTTTAGTCTTTTTATCTTTGATTTAACCTACTTAACTGAATCTGTTAACTTGAGGGACCCTAGTAGTGCAAAATGGAATACCATAGAGACCAAATCCATAATTTATCGAGTTTAGGAACCTTAGTAGTAAAAAATTGAAAACCACATAGACCAAATCCATAATTTACTTTTTTTTTTTTGTTGAAACTCTTGATTAAATGAAGAAAAATAATAATAACTTTGGTTAATACTCGAGGGTATTTTTGTAATTTGGCTTGGACCCAAGGAACATTGGCGGTGGATGACAACTAACGGTTCAGTTCGGCAACGGTTTCCGATCTCATCTACCGTTCACGGCGGAAAGAACACGCCGCCGGCGTTACTGAAATTCTCCGATTCGACTCTGCTTTCCTTCTGAACTCTAGAGAACACATTCTATTGAAGGTATTATATGATTTTTGAACCATTGCGATTTGTTTTTTGTTCAAGTTTCATTCAACGAATTTGTGTCTGTATGTTTACAAATTATAAACTTCTAGGGTTCACATGTTGTAAAATGGTTCCTAATTTGGTGTTAATTTTAATATTCAATTGAACTATGTAATTGCTTTAGTATGGATCTGAATATCGTTTTTAGATCGATTAATTTATCCAAATTTTAGGATATGTTATCCAAACTTGATAGTACACTATGAAGTTCAATTTGTTTTTGTCAAAACTGTGATGGTTGCAAATTTTCATTTGAAGTGATCCATATGTAATGTCTACAGAAAATAGCATTGGTAATTTCTCCGAATTTGCATATATTTGAAAACTGCAATATGTGCAAGCAAAACGCCGTTTGAAGTTAGAAAAGTATACATATCGTAGAAGATATCTTAAGGATCAAAACAATAAATAGCCAAGAGGATTATCTGGTAAGATTATGAGGTAGCATTTTCCCTCAACTTTGGGCTTCATTTTCTGATCCTAAACTATTCTATTGAATTTCTTTAATGATGCTTCAGGATGCAGCAACAGCGAGAGAGGGAAAAAGTTGTTTGTGTCTTGCTTTTTCTGGGTGAATTTGAATCACAAAACCACATCTTTATGTCATGGTGTAGTTTGTTTCAATCATTATGGATTCAACCCCATACCACACAAGTTCAAAGTCCCTTAATCCGAGGATAACGACCGATCTGTAAATTGCACTTCAAAATGAAATGATATGTCAAAGGTAACCAGATGTGGCATCCTTTTCATCTTTAATTAAGAACTTTAGTTAATCTTGTGTCCATTCATATATGCTTTTTCATTACACCATGTTGTTATGCTCTTTTACACGTTTAGGAATAAGAGGACAAACAGATAGAAACGATTCATAAAGGACAATTGTGATGGTTTTGGCACTTGGTTTTGCTGGTTTTGGTGCTTTCCTGTCTGATGTTGTCTATATGTTGAGAAATATTCCATCTAATGCAAAAGGTAACCATCAGGAACACATAAGTAAAATAGATTGGTCTCTGGCTATTAATGATACACAAGCAAAATAGAAGAACTGTTTGTCTTGCCATTGCACTTACAGGGTCGGTTTCTGACATTTGTGGAACTACTTGTACACAAACTGACTTATGTCGTTATATATATATATATATATATATATATATATATATCTTCTATCCAGTTCAATTGCTGTATGAAATAGTTGTTTGAGATGTATAAAACCCCTTCAGATTACTCTTCATCACTTGATGAGAGAATGGAGGTTTGAACATATATCGAGGAGGAATAGTCCAAGCTTAGCTCATGTGGGACTCTTATCACGCCTCCTCTAGAAGGGCTAGGAGCGTGAAGATGCTAGATGAGTACAGATTGACCCCGAGTGTCGAGTGCCTAGAGGGGTAGACGTTAGCTTAATGCCATGTGAGATATGTGACATCTGTCAGATTACTCTTCAAAAGAGTCCTTAAGGCCCACTTCTGCAACATATATTAAGGAGAGATAGTCTAAGTTTAGCCGATGTGGGACACTAACAATATCTATGGCTACTCTATGTCTTATAAAATATGCATTAGGTTATAGGTGAAATTTTCTGCAAAACAGGTTCCACTTGGTTTTTATATACTTTTCCATGGGAACCAAATAATTTGATCCCTTTTGTCTTTACCATCCACCACTAACTACTTCACTTGATCAGCTTGTGTAACTGCTTCACATAGGATTAATCATGGCTATCTGCATTAAGTTGGTTCTTCTCAAGTCCACCATACCATGAGACCAGTCATCGTGTTTAAAATTAGCTCGATCTCTTTAACCAACCTTATATAACAAACCCATCAAATTTGTTATAGAAACCATGCCGGTCCATTGTGTCAAAGCTATTCGCTCGTATTTACACAAGACATGATTACTTTGATATATTATTCCAATAATATGACATAACTTTATCCTTCCCATAGGTCTTGAGTTCGAGTCCTGAGGGAACCAGGGGGATTTTTCTGGCTGTTATCTTCAGTGTCCCATGATTACCAAAAAAAAATCAACATGAGATGGTACAACGGTTGTTTACTCTTTATCCATCATGCCAATTAAAGGCAGTCAACCTATGGTAAATTTGTGTAAGAAATCAACACTAGCTAGTGGCAAAGATGAGCGGTGGATGCGGTGGTGATGGTGGTGGTGGTGATGATGGTGGTTCTTGGAAAGTAGAGGCAATGTTTTCCTTCCTAGAAAGGTATGGTTCTTTTCAAACAATCACAATCAAGAAACAATAAAGGCTTCTTTTCCAAGTGATGATGATGAATTTAAAGTTGTTATACGAGAGAATAGAAACTCCCTTTCCTTTCCCCTTTTTCTTTATTTATTTTTCTTGAATCCGTTGCCCCCACTCATGATTTGGTCTCTTTGGCCATCTGCTGTCCCAATACCTTTGCTTGTCTCTATAGAAATAAAAGGAATATTTAATCCTGTCTGTTAAAGATCATTATAGTCCCATGCTTTTGCCCTCTCATTTCTTGGCACATGTACTCAAACAAATATTACATACATACATAAATATAATAGAAAGTTCAATTGCAAACGTCGTGAATAGTGTATCATTCATCATGAATGTGAACGTGGACAACTGGGGACACGTCACATACTCTTCTTTCTCCCCTGGTTTGAATCCATCCTTATATATACATACACATACTAGTATCACAAATTTATACACCAATTTCTTCATCTTTTTCTTTAAGTATCCCACATGTCAAAAGAATTTGTTGTTCATTTAATGGGGGTTTTTTTAAAAGTTGGGTAACGGTTCGTGTTATAACACCCATGGTGGTTGTAAACCGTTTAAATATGATCACAGTAATTTTCACATCCGTTTTGTATGTATGTATATATGGATGGTATTGGATAATATTTTTTTGTGTGTGTGTGCATACGAACTGAATACGCCAGTTTTACATGTATATCTATTTGTATCTACATACTACATTCATTATGAAATATTGTATTTATATACGAGGGATGTCTAATTGATGTTGGGAAGCATATCCGTATGGGAGGTAGAGTGTGGGGCTAGGGACTAGTGTCACCGGATGATAGGTTATTAGAGTCGTTTTTTACAATGTTCAGACTTTTTGGCGAACTTTTTTCTATACTTCCTTTTAGAGTTCTAACACGGAAATAGCCACTTCTTGACATGTCAACGTACACCAACCCTTCCTATACCCCATATTTGATCAAATATACTAATCTTGTTTGGTTTAGATATTCACATGTCATCTCTATTCGATATAGTAGATGCATAAACAAATTTGAATATGCCATTATTTTTTAATTATCTTATATCATCAACATATATTCTCATCAACGTTGGTGAAATCCATATTCTATGATTCGGGTTTGCTTATACATACATAGAAGACGACATACCCAATAATCGTCAATCCTTGAAAATAAGAACACACTAAACAAAACTACATTCCTTTGTAAAAGATTTACAGTTAAGAAACAAATATGTAAAATTTAGAGATATAATAAAAATTAAAAAGAAATAATATGATAGGCTGGTTGTGATATGATGCACCAACAGGTATGTGACAAGAGGACCCATAAACACCTTGGTTTAGTGGAATTCATCTTATCAAATTATTGCCATCACTTAACTTCATAAGCAAATAATTAACTTTTAAATATTTTTTCAATTTTTCTGAAAAAAAGAAAAATCAAAGATTTGAGAGGAGAATAATGATGAATTTGGTTTCATGTTACATGTCTCAAAGGCAATTAAGTCAAAAGTTGTAATTCCATCTTCTTCACTCTAATCATTCTTAATTACAGTGGTAATTCTATTTAGTAAAACTATAATCATTTCTTTTAACTAATTTCTGTTTCGTGTCACTTCTTTTACAATAAATATATGCAACTTCTTTTTTTCCATTTGAAGTTCATTGAAAATACGTTTACAATTTTCATTTTTAATTAAAAGTTGATCAATAATCATTACAAGATATGGTTACTGATAAAAGCGGTTTTAATTTGTAGATCTTTTTTCTTCCAAAGTTAATGTAATTATTAGTGACCACGAGTATTTGGATTAACTTATATATACCGACAAATCTAATGATCTAGAGTTATTGAGGTGAACCTAAAATCAAACAATGCGTCTTAACCAATGTGACAAAGCTAATACGATCTTATAGCAACATATTTTAGATATTCTATTATCAGTATGTAACAAATTAATTGTGAGTGTATTTTGAAAATAGATGAATTAACTATTTTCTTTCTTTAAGTTGTTTAAAATTTTTATTCGGTTTCGAAATAGACAAGAATTAGTTTTTAAAACATTGAAGTTTCACTATTTTCAGGTTTAGATTAAAAAAATATTTGTCAATAATTTACATGGATTTTTGTAACCCTACAAAATTACTATTTGTGTTTTTTTTTTCAAACTTAATAGAATACAACTAAGACTAAAGTTTAATCAAACAAGAAAAGATCATTACCTTAAAATTAAAACATGTGTTATAAAAATACGTAAGCACTTGAATTAGTAAAGTGTCACCTAAATTCAATAGAAGTTATAATTATATATGAAACTAATATTATTCTATTATTCAAAAATGCAAGTAAAAATCAAGCACATGATGTGTTTAACGTAATGTTTTTTTTTTTTGTCTTGAAATAACTATAAGCATCATGCTAAAGTTTTATACCTAATTAAATCTAATTACTTTTATGTTTATCAATAATTATTATAAAATATTTGTAAGAATATGTGATAAAAAAAGTCTTTGTTTTATATATAACGTAAAATAAATATTCAAAATGTTTTAGACAAAAACAAAATAACAACACAATGCGACCTGACATGTAGGTATGAGGATGAGGCGAGAACCCTATTCCCATCCCTGACTCCTAATCTCCATCTCATTCTCGCTAGGAAATATCATCACATCCTTGTTTGAAAATATGATCATATCATCATCTCTGTCACCAACAAGAAACATGTATCCCAATGTAGAATCGGAAATGCATTTCCCATCTATATGATACTCTAAAATCGTCCATGTTTAAACGGTGAATGCCAAAATGATGAATCAAAAATGTAATTTACTCTATTTATTCAAGTCTTATAGTATTGATTAAATAAACTACCCAAGTTGAAAGTCAAATAGTAGATTTTAGCATGATGGAATAAGAATCAGATGAAAACTTAGTTTCGTTTTTTATAGTAACTTTTTTGTTATCTTTCTAATTAGTGTATATATATATATATATACTTATTTCACATACTTTTATCTCACCCGAAGAATTAAATTATTGAAATTATTGGGCGGTTTAGATCGGTTAACAAAGTTACGTGTGTAAAGAGAGAGAGAGAGAGAGAGAGAGAGAGAGAGAGAGAGAGAGAGAGAGATGTTCAAGGGAAAACCTCAAAAGCACTGAAAACCGAAGAACACTCTCGTAAGCCTCCATATGGACTGTATGCACTTGTGCATACAATTGAGTTCTTTTTGGGGTTTTATGCATAAATGCATTATGCACCTATGCATATTACAAAATTACCCATATGCACAAATGCATACGGTCCAGATGTAGGGATACAAGGATGTTCCTCGTTTTTTGTTTATTTAAGGTTTTTCCTTGACTCTAACCATATATATATATATAGGGGAAATATCCGTTGCAAACCAGGTAGATTGTGCAAACTATACAAACCTAATTTTAACCATTGATTTTGTTTATATTTTGTTTATTTCCTAAATTTTAGGTGATTTTCAAATTTGGTTGAGAGAAAATCTAGGAACTAAATTAATCCACACCATTGATCATATACATGTACGGTTGTGATGGGGGTTGCATAGTTTGCACAATCTACCTGGTTTGCAATGGATACAACCCCTATATATATATATATATATATAGAAGGGGAGAGAGAGAGAGAGAGAGAGAGAGAGAGAGAGAGAGAGAGAAAGGTTCATGCGAGAAATATAACTTTTTAAGAAAACGTGAGGCCGATTCTCAACCACTCATCCGGTCAATAAAGGCGGCTTTGACCGGGTCACCCTCCTTTAATCATCTCCACCCTCCATGAATCGCGTCAATCCTCTGTGATCGTGTCCACCGTAACCGAAAATGTGTGGCTGATAATCGTCTTCGCATTTTCTTAAATTGACATCGTTCTCGTATGAACCCATCTTTCTCTCTCTTTCTCTCGCTCTCTCTCTCTCTATATATATATATAATTATTTATTATAATAGGGGTACAAAATGGGTTTGGGGATACGATATTCAGCCCTGGCCCAATCTCCGGTTTTAACAAACGGGAATCTTCATTTTTAGGATCGGTTTAGCGACGAATCTTGTCCTTATCAAGACAGACAGATGAGTGAATCAGGTTTTTAACGAGTCGAGATAAATAACCATGCCAACAAATGAATGATTTATTATAATATGAAGTTTATAAATGTATGAAAAATAGGGGGCGTTTGGTTGGGGGTATTGAGGGGTTAGGAATGAGAATGATAATAAAAACTGCTGTTTGGTTTGATATTATATAGTGGAATCATTCATGCAGATCCATTAATTTCCATTCCTACCAAATTGGGGGGTTTGAAAATTTTATTTCTACCTGGTTCTTTTTTCCATGCATTGTTTCATCTTTATTAAATGAAATATCTTTTGTATTTTCAAGTTGGAAAACCATATTTTTTTAATATGAAACAATTTTTCATTGATTATATTGGGTTAACCAAACAACATCAATGCAATGCTCATTCCTATTCCCGTTCTCCTGCATTCCCATTTCTATTCCCATTCTCATTCCCTGAAATGAACCAAACGCCCCCTTATCGTTTTTATTAGTATTTTCAATAAAGTGATTTTCATAAGACAACGCATAATAATTTTTAATTCTATGATTAATTTGACATCTAGGAAAAAATAAAGACAAATTTTCTGAATAATTATGGAGTTGATTATATACAAATTAGCATGATGATATTTTATCTTATCAAAAAATAATTTAAGTACTTTAATGATAGCTATGGAAAAACAGCATTAGTTTTTAAAATGTTAATTAATGTTTTTATCGGTAAAATAAGTATCATAATATTAACATTTATTATTATAAAAATAAATTAAATACGAAGTCCCATCTCAAGAAAATACAGATTTTTAATTCTTACTTCAATATTTAACATGTTTTCTGTTTTCTAACAAAAATTAGTATTGCCTTTTTGTTTATTGTTTTCATGAAACATTTTTTTATACTTTAATTTTCACTTTTATTATTATTATTTATCACGGCCAAAGTTATTATGCAACCCAGTAAAAGGTTACAACCCGTACAATCTTCATCTAAATCATTTGTTTAGCCCATTTATATAGATTCTCATCAATTCTCTAGATGTATTTTCATGATTTTATCAAATTTCAGCAACAAATATCGATGCACATGACGAATTATGAGATGCATCACATGAAAGTGATACTTTCATGATGCATTCATGATATAATATGCATTTAGAGCATCTCCAATGGGTAACACTATCTTTTACACCAAAATGTTAAAAACAGTGTAAAAAGTAGTGTAAGATTTAGTGTTACTACTAAATCTTCTCCAATGGGTAACACTATTTTTTACACCAAAAAAGTAGTGTGAAAAATAGTGTGAAAAATAGTGTTACACCAAATTTGGTGTTATACTATTCATCACACTATATTTAGTGTGAAAAAAATAGTGACCCCATTGGAGATGTGAATAGTAATATTTACACCAAATTTGATGTTTAGTGTAAGATTTAGTGACCCCATTGGAGATGGTCTTAATGATCTAGTATGCATTTAATGAAAATGGTATGCATGGTAGGTAATATTATTGCATGAAATTACTAATCATTGATGAATCGAGTAATTAATCATAAATAATGGGTTAAAATAAATGGTTTATATGAAAGTTGTACAGGTTGTAACCTTTTAATGAGTTGCATAATAAACTAACCCTATTTATCACATATAGTTCGTTGAATTAAACTAATGCAAACTTAGAGGTCGCATTTTTTATGAAGGCGCAATGGAGTCTTCCTATGCACCTACTTTCTACTTAATTGATTTAACAAGTAGGGAAAGTATCAAGTGCAAATTAATTATTTCTTACAAACTATTGAAACCAAATCTAAACCATCTATTTTTTCAATTTACGGTCATGATTAAAGGAGCGGTTACGGAGCAGTTACACCCTGGATGCCTAATTAACCGCTCCTTTAATCATGGCCGTAGATTGGAAAAATGAATGGTTTAGATTGGTCGCCATAGTTTGTAAGATACATCCGGTTTTTATTAGATACGACCCCTTAACAAGTATTATATATATATATATATATATAGAGGGAAGTTCATTTGCAAACCTTAAAAAACGTGCAAACCGTGAAAACTCATGGTTGCATACGTAAATCAATGAAAAATCTTTTGTAGAGTTGTTTAATATGATGAAAATGTTTCATATACTAAAATTTTTGATGAAATTGTTTCAAATTGTTTCAAATTGTTTCATATGAAGGTGTTTATTTACGTACAAATGAAAAAGTTTCATAGAAACGAGAAAAAAGTTTCATATAAAAAAAAAACACCAAAATATGAAACAATTTCATCAAAATTTAATGTTTATGAAACATTTTCATCATATTAAACAACTTCATGAATCAATTTTACTGATTTAATCTATGCAACCATGAGTTTTCACGGTTTGTACGTTTTTAGGGTTTACAAATGAACTTTTCTCTCTCTCTCTCTCTCTCTATATATATATATATATAGAGAGAGAGAGAGAGAGAACCACTTTTTGGTTGTGAACGTGAGGACAACCGAGAAAGCGACACGTGGCGGCTTTGAGTGTGGTCTCCCTCTTTAATTCAATGCCCTCCCATGAATCGCGTATAGTCATCCGCCGTGGATCTAACGTGGCGCCTAGTCATCTGCCACGTGTCGCGCTCTCGATTGTCCTCACGTTCACAACCAAAAAGTGGTTCACATTTGAACCCACCCCTGTATATATATATATATATATATATATATATATATATATATATGGAGTTTGGAGGGGGATTGAAAGAGAAAGTCCATTGAAGTTAGCTAAAAAAATCTCTTGAAAGGATAAAATTCGGCTAAAAACATATTACAACTTTATAGCCCTTTGATTCACCTGAAAATGTGCACTCGCATACCCGATCGACAAAATCTTGGACCCGTCACTACCTCGACTACACATTTGAAGGTTACGTGAATGTTACAATATTCATATAACGTAAAGTTTGTACAATAAAAATCTGAACCTATCCTTTTTTGAACAACAAAACAGAAAAAATACTAGTTAAGGAGCTTTGGTACGGTAATCTCCTTCGACTAGAAAACTCAAGAAATCTATTAAAACTACTAGTCTCAAAGACTAAAATAGCTGGGACAAACACAACAAAGGAGTAAAAAAGAGTTTTTACAACTACAAGTCTACAAACCAAAAAACAATTACCGGCCTTTGAAGGAAATCGGTAACATTAAATTTTAAGACAACCTATCATTTTCATTTATGAACAAATAAAGGACAAAATACATCTATATTAAAAGGCATGTACTTCTTATCAATTACTATTTTGAAAAGAAAAAAAGGGTACTTTCAAAAATACATTAATGGTCAATAGTTTTTAAAAAGGTATATAATTTCTTTAAAGAAAGGTGTATAATTTTGAAAAAAAATACTTCAAAATACACGGATATCTAAATATACAATTTAAATTATAGTCTATAATTGGATCAATCATGGACTGGGTACGTCTCATGCTCTCAATTGATTTTCTTTGAGATCGAACCTATATAGGTAGATTGTGATCACATCCACACCCCCAGGATGTTACTGCTCTTTAAAAATATCAAATGTAGTAGACATGTTTGTAAAAATATTAGAGCATCTCCAACAGCATTACTAAAATAGAAATAAGTTGGTTTTTGTTTACTAAATTACTCCAATAGCTTTGCTATCCAATTGCTAAAATAGACAAATATAGAGAAATCTATAAATAAGAATTCTCTAAATGATGAGAGATAAATATTTTTTTAATATCTTTCACTAATAGTATAATTATTTTTTTTATTTTTTTTTAAAAATATTAAAATACTATTTGTATTGCATATATTAATAATATAAGTTATAAAGAAAAAGTTTTGAAAATTTTAAGTTTACATTGAAAAAACTATAGAAATGCTAGATTGCTAGTATAGTAGCATTGTCCAACTTTTATATGTACAAATTCAAGGAGACAGAAAAGAAGCGATGATATGAGCAATCTGTAATTTATACTATTTTATACATGCCGACATTACTTTTTGGTCAATTTCATTATTTATTTTGACTACTTGTCTTCCTTTTTTTAAGATATATAATTTATTTTTTGATTAAATACAGGTTTAAATAATATTGATTAATATAAATTAGAAATGATAAAACTAATAGTCGGTATCAAAAAGATTCCATAGCTGTAAACAAATAAAACAATTTATAAATATGAATATATAGTTAAGATATGTATTTTACACACAAAAATTGTTTAAAATATTTAAAACATAATTTAAATGATCTGGTGGTGATTAAATTTTATGCATATACGTATGGATGTATACCGTTCTTCCTTATACATATGTATCATGTGTGTATATATATAGAGATAAGTATTTAAAACAACACACGAACTAAGAAAATCATATATTATTCATGTATAAAATCATACATGATTTAATGTAAGGATGAGTGCAGAAGCGGACCTAGGAAAATGTTCTTGTGGTTGCACTATCGCACCCATCCAAAAAAAAAATTAGCATCCTTAAGCAAAATTAGACTTTGTTTGGGAAAAAAAGGTGACCGCATGAATATTCATCGGTTCATTGTTTCATTGATTTATGTTGCGAGCATTGTATAAACAATTTAACATTAACCAAAAAAACGCTAATAAAAATTTATATTCAAGTAAAATTTTATGAAAAATTCATCTTATTTATACACGTTAAAATTTTATTCAAAAAAAAAAAAAACAATCAAGGACAAACATCGAAACAAACATGTGTTTAATAATGATTAAATATTGCATTTATCATGCACGTAATATTGTCAATATTGGACTCGTTTCGAAGCTATCGACGATACCTTTCTAACGGTATAATTTGTAAAGTGAAAATACGTATTTTTTAGTATATTTTAACTAATATTTAATTATTTGACTATTATGATATGGGTATAAAATGAAAAATGAAAAAAGAAAGGATGTAAACTAAATGTATTAAACTTTTTAAAGGGTGAAAACTATAAATTATCAAACTCTCACATTTTTATCTATAAACTTTCACGTTATAATCCCTTAAATTTTTTTAAGATAATAGTTTCACCCCAATAAATTTTATGGTTTCACCCTCAATGAATTAATGGTTTCACATGTATAGGCCTTCAAATTTTACACTTAACCCCCAAAAATTTATGGTTGCACATGCAACCACACCCTAAGCCATGGATTCGCCTGTGGGTGAGTGGGTGCCTTGGCGTGCCCTCGACCTCATATCGTCACCAAGTAGTAAGAATCACACGTGATTTTAATATATAAGATATATAGATGTAGACGTATGGTTTCAGTTTGGGCAAATCTATTGTAATTAATGTAGTCACAAATGCCACTTATCAATGATCCAATGCGATTTGAAATCTATCACAACTCAAAAAGAGATCAGTGCCGGTAACGGTACGATCACGCCTCAAAAGTGTTTATTTATGTGATTTTGTAAGTGTTTGATCAATTTTCCATAAAAGGTTTGGGCACCATCAATTTGGTAATGTTTGTTTTGCCTTTTTACTTTGTTGTTTTCTTTTTCATGAAAGTACAAGTCAAATAGAAAAACGCTTGGCAACTTTACTTTTTCGAAAAAAAGAACAAAGTCAATGTACAAGATTACGTAAACATTTATATACTGTAACACCCCTAATTTGGATTAAATTGAGAACAAATGGTCATATGACAGGCTAACGATATTATACCCCTAATTTGGATTGTATTTTTTTAACGGCAGATAACACACACACACACACACACACACACGTCGTGACATGAAGTCGACGAGGTATCTGAGATCTATATGAGCACCCAACTTATTATCGGCGACCATGAACCGACCCGAAAGCCACCCATGGTCAAAGTATCGCCACTTGCTTACCCAGGAATCGAACCCGAATAGACAAGAATGCCATCCAATGTCCCTCCCAAGGATGTTAGTGACCACCAAGCTACTAATCTTTGATCCAAATTTGGATTGTATTGAGAATAGATGCTCATATGATGGGCTAACTAACAATGTTATACTAAGAAAGCAAACATTTAAGTTCAATTGTTAAGAACCAAATTATGAGGACTTAATTGTAAGTGACAAAGGTCTGCTTGGGATAGAGGTGTAGGAGTGAACGATGTTTGCTCATGACACCAATTGTAATCAAAGAGTATAACTCTGTTTTTTGTTGTTGTGTAAAAATTCAAATACCATTCTACTTTATATGTCTCTTGAATACTTAAGTGTAATAACCTAAATTCCTATCTGTGAAAATTTTAGAGTTTAGTGTGCAATCCAAGAAAAACTCTAATGGCAGGGACAAATGGTAAATTTGAGATGAGAAGAGGTAAAACCCCAAAACCCTTATCCTTTTCTATTTTTATACATTTGGAGGCTAGAAGGTGTTACATATCCCATATCGCCGTGGACATGAGTGATGCTGGGTTCATAAGTAAACCTTGGCCTCCTAAAACAACAACGTGTTTTGGGGCCACATGCACGGCAGGTTCTTGGAAGGCTTCAGTTAGGCGTACTTGGGTGGGAGTAGTACCAGGAATGGTGACTGCCAGGAAGTCTTCACCAGGTTACCAGAAACAAAGCCGTGAGCTAGTGGGGCAAAGCGGACAATTCCTTCGCAATTCTTTCGCAGTCTTTAGATAGCTTGGACCTGAGCTTCTACAATTCCTTCGCAAAGTCCATCACGGTCGGGTCCGTAGCTCGGTTTTGGCATGACAATATTGGTCAAGGTTGCTGCTTAAAGGAGCGGTTTCCCCGTTTGTTTATGCTAGAGTAGAATAAGGACGTGGCTTTGGAGGAGAGGTGGATGGAGAGATGGATTTTTTTCTCACGGTCGCTGGCAAGGCTCGTGGAATTGGAGATTTAATTTGCGGGGTAGACCGCAAGAGGATTTCAACAACTTGGTGGAGCTTTTATCCTCTTTTACGTTCAGATCCTCGCGTTCAAATTTCTGGTTCTAGAAAAGGGACAGTAAAGTAATTTTCACAATACGGAAACTCTCTTCGTTGACTCAAAGAAAGCTCCTCCCCCAAGCTATTGGAAACGGACCCAACCTCCGATTGTCTTCTGTTATTCCATAAAAGGTCAATATTTTCTTATGGAGGCTTGTCAATAATGCCCTCCCTTTAAGAACAAACCCGTCCAAACGTGGCGTTCAAATTAATAAAAGTAGTTGCGTTTTTTGTGGGCTTCAGGATGAAATGTTGGAGCATTGTTTTTTTAGATGTAATTGGGTAGAAAACATCTGGAGGAAGGTTTAGGCCTGGTGGGACGCCAAAAGCCCACAACTTTCTACCGTGACAGACTGACCTGCTTGCGACACCTCGAAGTCCCGGTGACAAGAAAGGCCTGAAACAGGTGTTTAACTCAATCTGCGCGATTACAGCTTGGTCTATTTGGAAGCAGCGAAATGA
Organism: Centaurea solstitialis; assembly: GCA_030169165.1. Classification (NCBI taxonomy): domain Eukaryota; kingdom Viridiplantae; phylum Streptophyta; class Magnoliopsida; order Asterales; family Asteraceae; genus Centaurea; species Centaurea solstitialis. The sequence continues at coordinate 98,211,159 of CM058040.1, forward strand.
AGTTCTCCATGCAGACCCTGTCGAGGCAAATACGATTATTTTGGAGTCGGTTTTTCCTACCATTCAAAGGTTGTCGGCCCTTTGGTTAGATAGTAGGAGTCCCTTCTTGAAAATTAGTTTGGATGAATGGTGCTCTAACCCGGTAGGTGCTCTTATGTAGTTGGTCCTTTGGTTCGCTTTGTACCCCTCCGGAAGTCTCAAGCTCCGAGCCTTTTGTGTTTTCTGTTTAATAAATTCGGGGTTGCTTGAGGAGGGTGATGGCAGAGCCGAAGCTCTCCTCCTAGCTTCTCCTTCTTGCTTTTCGAGAAGAAAAAAAAATTTAACATATTTAATCAATTATACAACATAATCTATAATAATCTATAACTAAAATGATAAGATTAAGTGAAAGAAAAATAATGATAAAGTAATTATCAAAATTAAGATAAAAATGTAATTAGTAGATAAGTAAAGGTAGAAATAATAAAATTTATAAAGAAAAAATTATAGTAAGAAATAAAATATTTGATGACATCATCATTTGATGATTCTTTTTTAATTAACCAATATTTATTCACTTTATACTTTTTAGGTTTTAATATTTCATTTTACGTTTAGTCATATCGTATATCAGCTGAAGTATGTTAAAAAAATATTGAATCTTAGTCGTACATTTTACTTTTTATACGTTTTAGGTTTTAATATTTCATTTCATTTTGCGGCATTATAATCGTATTGTCGATATCTTTATAATTTACATTTTTTATCCTTAGAATTATTTGATTAAATTACTTTTTATCCATTAGTTTCTCATCTTTCACTTTACATCCTTATCATTTTAAGATAATAATATATATTAATTAAAATGTATTAACATTTTTGTTTTTTCTTTTTAATAAATTATACTATTATAATCGTCTCGACAATACCTTCAAAATGAGTTTAATATTGAATATTTTTTTAATTTAACTACATTATTAAAATTAGATATAAATTAATTTGTTTAGACTTTATTACAATTCTATTCTTGATATTTTTGAAAACACTACATGTTTTATTTTTGAATCCCTCCAGTTATAAAAATAGATATAAATTAATTTGTTTAGATTTTATTACAATTCTATTCTTCATATTCTTGAAACTTAAAGATTTCATCTTTTTAACCTAATTATTTTTATATATTATTTATAAGTAATGAAATATTATTTTATTTAAAACTCAATTGCTAATATTCTTGAAATTTAAAGATTCTATCTTTTTAATCTAACTATTTTTGTAGATTAATTATGAATAATTATATTTTATTTTATTTAAAATCCTACAAATCAAAACACTACACATATTTTATTTCTGAATCCGTCCAGTTTTAAAATCATTCACGAAATTCAAATCTTTTGACAAAAGAATAATAAATTTTCAAAATTTAAAATTTTAACAGCTATTAGATAACTAAAATACGTATTGTAATAAGCAATTATAATGGCAATTGTCGTATAACATATAATTTACATAAGTATTTAAATGGTAATGACAATTGTCATGTAAATGTCTATTCTTATTAAAACTTAAAATAACATGTTTCAAATGTCCGTATAATATATACGGGTCATTAACTAGTTAACTTTATTTAAATATAAATCTTAGATTAATTGTTTTATCTTAATTTAATACATAAAATTTAAACAAATTGGAAAAGTGCACAACTCGTGTCATATAATGTGACAAGCTGATGAAGAAATGTGGGTGCATTTTCTTCAACCAACTATATCTTCCCATAATTAAAGAACTAACTTTTCTAGAGGTTGAAAGGAATCACTTTACTATAAATTTTATAGTGATAGAATTCTTATTAATCCAAATATTTTTTTTTTCACACTTTATTATGTTATTGGATATTTTTAATATTTTTATCCATCACAAGCATTTAATATTTCATAAAATAAAACAGCTTAATAACTTTAGTATGTTGATCGTTGTTATATAAAAATTATAATAATTAATTTGACTTTAGAAGATCCAAGAAAATCTTGATTTTGTATACTTTTATGTATGTATGTATTTATGTTCATACATGCAAACAAGAAAACACATCAATTATATTTCATCTTGAACAACTGATTTTAGAGCTAAATTAAGGATTCATCAATTTATCGAACTTTAGGGATGACGGTGGATGCACGTCCCTCTATCCCTTCGATCTTAATAAAATTAGAAAGTCAACAACAATAATTAGGAGGCGGAAATGATACTACAATATGTTTACCTAAAAGTTTTCTCTAAAATAGCCAAGAAATTGTAAGACCTTTGTTCATCCAGTTTATGACATTTTTCTAACATGTCCATTTGAAAAATGGGCCCCTCTCAAAAATAAATCGAGACAAACCAACATGTTAATACTATAACCTGCTGCAACACAAGGACATTCTTCAACGAACAAAAAACAAGAACAAGTTCATCTATCCCATGTTCAAATCTAGGCACTGTCAAAGTCCATGGGGCCATGGAAGTTCTCCTGCAATAACTCCAAACCATTCATGGTCGTCCAGGAATTAGTCGGTTTATGTTAGTTGGCCCGAAAACCCACAATTAATAAAAAAAAGGCAAGGAAATGTCACGGTTTGCAACACCTTAAGAATATAGCACAACTTTTTGCACTGAAAAAAACATGCCGCAACTTGCAGCACCATATTAATTTGCGTTTTTTTTTTGGCTATTTTGTGAAATAAAAAGTTTAAAGTTGGCTAAAATTCAAAGTTTTTATCCTATGTGGCGACTTATGAATAACCCGTTTTAAAAAAATAGATCTGAAAAAAGTAATACAATATAATTTTAATAAAAATTCTTTTAAAGAAAATAATTTGTATGTCCAAATGAGAAAATACAATCCGTCTCCTACCCAAAATTTCTCCAATATTCGTAAGATACCCCTCCGGTCGCTATCCGACGACTCCTAATATCGACTCCGGTATGAATTCCGGCCAAAATAGACCACGTCCTCGCCACCTCACCCAAGAGCCGCTATCTAAGCATACCCCTATTAGCGACTCCCAATTATGGATCAATAGGAGGGTGCCACCAGACTACATACATTAAATAATTGTCATACATAATTCGGAGTCGCTAATACGGGTATTAGATAGCGCTCTAGGGTGAGGTGGCACTGAGGTGGAGGTGAGGGGACCAATAGGAGGATGCCATGTCACACCCACCGGTAATAGCGGTGGGTCCCGTTAGAATCTTTGTCGGGGGTCTTTTTGGCCGGAAAACATGCCGGAGTCGCTAATAGCGGTCGCCGGATAGCGACCGGAGGAGTATATGGTGAATTTTAGGAAGATTTTTGGGTAGGAGGTTAAACGTATTTTTGAGATTGAGTATTTAAATTATTTTTTGTTTCTTTTATATCTATTTATTAAATAGGAAAAAAAAGAAGTTGTAAATTCTAAAATAAAAAAATTGTTCATACCGACAAAGAAAATATTCACGTGTGACGGAAGATCCTTGGAAGAAGTATGGATAGGGAAATCATCCTATGTACTCGGTCGCACTCATTTATGTCCGTGCACTTCCCTTTCTCCTAGCTACCTTTTTTTTAAAGAATTATTTAAATATTTTGTTTTTAATATTAATATAAGGCTTTTTGTTTAAACAAGATTTAGGAAGCACTTAAAAGAAAGTTAGAAAATTAAAATAATAGGAAGTTTTAAATAAGTCATCAAGTTATAAATATAAATTATGACCAATATGCTTATAGATTATGTTAAAAATAGAAGTTTTCTATCCATATATTCTTGATAGAGGGTATGAATAGGTGTATATGAATGCAGAGATAAACACAATACAAAAGGATATGGATTTATGTGAGGGAGAGAAACTAGTAATCATTATGTCATATTGTCATTCATTTTGAGTTTTAAAATTTAAAACTAATTAATAAAAATAAATATATACTTTATTGATATTATTTATTAAAATACATGTTTAACTAAAGTCTAACTTAGAACTTGAAAATTAAATTTACACACAAGGATTTGTGTACCGCAACTTTTTAATGCCAATTGTGTCCCACCCCACCAACCTTAGCGACCATCGTTTCTTGCAAGTTGTTGTCGACCGCCATCGTGAATTTATTGTTATCATTTGAGGACACCCTTCTGTCATTTTTCATTACAAAGCTCCATTTTTTTAGGATTTATTACAAAAAGTGTATATTGTTGTTTTTTTATTTGCTAAACGAATAAAAATTAATCTGCAAAACGAACATAAGGTATATATTTTCAATCATTTCCTACTTTTTTTTTTAAAACTTGATTGTTAAATACACATTTAACGTTGTATAGCTTCAAAATATCTATTCAATGGTCTATAGATTAAAGTGTCAATTTTACTTTGTGTGTGTATGTATGTGTGCTTGTGTATGTATGTATTTCATTTTTAAAACATGTATTATTCACTTACCATTCGGGATACTAAAACATACAATTTTCAAACTATAGATTCTTAAATAAGACTTCTAAAAAGATGGCTCTCAAAACATGAACCATTTCAAAGCATGTCTCCTATTTCCATTCATTTGGCCCAATTTAATTATTTTTATTTCATTTTAGATGAATTTGTTATAAATAACATTGACTGTAAACATGGCTTATAGAAACATGCTAAAAGACAAGATCTTGTAACATTTTGGTCTAAAATGAGTTCAGAAGTAACGACGGGCATCAATCAAAAGAGTGAGTTAAAGTGACTTTATGTTGTATGAAGGAACTTGTAAAATTTTCAAGTTTAACAAGATGATATTTAGTATTTTTATCTTCAAAATTTTTAAAACGGAGATAAACTTTATAAAATGGTTTTAAGAAAGTAATCAAATTTGAAAATGAGGATTTTTACTATGTCAATAAGTGCTTTAAATCGTAAAAAGAACTTAAACATTTGCTATAGGTTCAAATTGGGGTTTAGATGTGGAAGGTTTATGTCTAAATTTATTTGAGAAAGTATTTCATTGAAAAATTCACATTTTATAGAAAGAAATGCCATATTTTTTGGATTTTTAAAGTAAGAAATTACCTAACATTTATTAAAAAATCGTTCTAGATGTTATTCCAGAAAAGTCATGAGTTACATCTGTATCATCAAATGGTCAAATGGTCAAAGTTTTATAAGATGATTATTTCAGATGTTCATAATGAACCTCATGCGGACGTCTACAAAGACTCATGAATTTTCAAAAGGCTTTGAACAAACTTGAGTGTATTCAACATCAAATAAACACCTGGATCTATTTTAACATACATTTTCTAAAGAATAAACATTTTGTTATAAATTGTGTTATGTCAAAGCTACACTTGTGTTCATCGATGATGATGATCTCTTGAGCTTTGTCGAATACCTTTGTAAATGATGTAGTTATATTTTGAAGTAACCATCTAAAAGATTGATGTGGAACATCAACTTGAGTGAACATGAGGGAGTGCTCTAAATTGTATCGGATTGTGTTGGTATCGTTAAGCATCACCGTTATCCGCCTGACCCGTCTTTAAGACAGGTCTTGAGAAAACTGGAATAGGGCAAGAGGTCCAAACTACAATATATATCTTGTCATTTCTCAAATACTTTGATCCACGTTGGTGTTTGAAATGATGTATGTTTTGTTATATTTTGCTCAGTTCCTCCGTCTACATAAATTTGTTGGGTCGTCATATATGTTACCATATCATCTTGTTGTACGCAACTGTATATACTTTGATGCTACAATGGTAACATAAGTTTTCCTTAGTAGAGCTAGTTTGCATGACATTTCTTTCGTCAAAGATGTAGATTCAAATATTGTTTGTGTCATTTTTACTTCTTAGCTTTTACACTATGTTATTGAATTCGGGATGAAAATAGAAGAAAAATAAAGGGAAATATGTCTTTTTATTTGTGTTGTTGAGAGAGAAAGAATAAAAAAAAATCATGTTTTTTCAGTGTAGAAATGAAAGCAAAGATGTCATAATATACCCTTATTTTATTTTATAGCATATTGTAATTGATTGATATATATGTAATTTTATACATATTTATAAGGGCTTGGTTCCCTGGAGAAGTTAAGTTCAACGTGAGAAGTATGAGAAGTTAGTGGCGGATCCATGAATTTTTCCTAGTAGGAACACCTTTAAGATAGATTAAAGGCCCACAAATTTGTCTGATATATTTTCAGCCTAATTTGATCGTTTCGGGATATTTTTAAAAATTTCTAGATTGATTTAAACAATTTTTGAAGTTTTTTGAGCGATTTCTAGAGACTTTTTTCAGGTTTATTGGTTGATTTTGGAAATTTTCTTTTTGGTTTTTCCAAGTTACTTTTTTTGGTTAATGGAATTTTATACAAAAATTCACTAAGGTGGCGTTTGGTTCGCTGGAATGTTTTGGAAGGAATTGGAATCCTGGGGGAATTGGAATCCTGAAGGAATTGGAATCCAATTCCATATTCTGTTTGATTGGCTGAAAATGGAATTGAAATCCAATTCCATAATCTGTTTGGTTGGCAGAAATGTCTGATGGAATTGGAATTCAGATATGTAAGATGACAGAATTACCCTCCTGTTGTTTTTTATTTTTTCTTACTTTTTCAGTTTGTTTTATAACTTATATGTAAAGAATATGTTATATAACTTATACAATATATTTTTTTTTGAACGACAATTTAACTCACACACACGTTCCGGGGGTATCCGGATCCATACGGGCACCGACTAATCCCCCGCGCCCATGAGCCGACCCGAAGGCCAACCCATGGACTCACCCCTTATACAATATTAAAATTTCATTTTATAGATTCAACATTCAATTCAATAAGTTAAAAAAAAACATGCTAATAAAATCATACCTAAAAATCATTTTAATCTTATACATTCATTTCAATCTAAGATATAACAATCTTTTAATAACTTATATGTAACAATAAATTATAATATTATATATATACTATAAATATATATTTCTATATGATAATGTATATTATATATACATATATCTTATAATATATAATGTATATTATATACAAATATATATCTTATATAATATATATTACATAATTATAATTATATATATATTATAAATAAAAAATATTAATTATATTATAATATAATATATATTATAATACATAAATTATATATATTATAAATAAAAAATATTAGTTATATTATAATATAATATATATTATAAATACATAAATTATATATTTATAATAATATATATTCTTTATGTATATTAAAATATTATATTATAATATATTATAATATATATGTATATAAATTTAATATATTATATACTATAGATATGTATATGTATATATATTTTTTATATTTAATATATTATAATATATATATATATATAATATAAATTTATAAAGGGTTTCAGTGGTAAAATTGTAATCTGTCAGATTCCCAATGTCATGGATTTCGAATTCCTTCCATGTTCTGATGGAATTTAGATTCCCTCATCTAAGGGAAAACATTCCCTCCTGCACATTCCAATTCCCTGCTTTAAAATGAACCAAACGCAGGAATCTGTAGGAATTGGATTCCAATTCCTGCAGATTCCCATGGAATCCTGCGAACCAAACGGCCAGACTATGGGTACCCATACCTTCCCAACCTTTCCAACCCCACTACCACATCAGCTTTTCCCCAACCCGACAATTAACCCTCTTGAACCCTCTCTGATTAGTACCCGGACCCTCTCACCACATACACACACACACACCACACACAACACAACACAAGTCGCTGTGAGCGGTGTGGCCACGCTGCTTCCTTCCCCAGCTCGCCCAAGTCGCTGCCGGTGTATCCCCACCTGCCCAGCTCAACGGCTTTCAACCTGCCGAATCCACAACCCCGATACGCACGACCTAAGAGAAAACATAGTAGAAACATTAAAAAACTATTTTTAACCCCAAAATTATTGTGGATCTGTCTCTATGACAAGTGGTTACCACTTACCGACCGTGGACGTACAAAACCTTACATGCAAAAAAGTAAAAATTTAACTAATAGGTCAATAATTATATTAAAAAGTTATCAATATTTCATTTTTTATAATTAACTTATACAACCACATCCCATTTGAATACCGGATAAAAGTTCCAAATGGTTTTTATAAGGGGTAATGACTTAAGAGGATAACTAACTATTCATATTATACACATATTATCATTGAACTATTTTGTGTACTCAATATACCATCTAACTTTATTTTTTTGTATACAATATACCATTGTAATCGAGAATAGCATGTAAACCCACCATCTTTCATCCACCACAGCTACCACCACCAAACCACCACCACCACCATCAAAACACCACCACCAAAACCACACCCACCACCATATCCAAACCACCACCACCTACAAACCACCACCACCACAACCACCACCACTGTTGCCTACACACACAAACACTACCCCAATCTCGATAACCCTTCCTGCTCCGATGCCATCTACGACGGCCCTCCCTTCTCCGGTCACACCACCGCCACCGTCGCTTGCAAACGAAACCACCACCATAAACCCTAACCCAATCGATTAGGGTTTTTGATTCTAAGTGAAATCGAGGAACGAGAAGCAAAACCCAGATCGATTTGGGTTTTTTAGGGTTATCAGGATTGGGGTGGAGATGGTGGTGGTGATGTGGAGTTGGTGGCTGTGGTGGCGTTTGCAGGCGGTGGCGGCGGTGTGACCGGAGAAGGGAGGGTCGCCGTAGATGTTTACGGCCTATTCCCGGTTGCAATGGTATAATGTGTACAAAAAAATAGAGTTTAATGGCGCATTGTGTACAAAAAATAGTTTAGTAATATGTGTATAAAATGAATATTTAGTTAACCTCTAAGGTTATTAACCCTTCTTATAAAGTCAAACTTATCTAGCTATATTATGTATAATATATATTTTCACAAGTGTTGTACAATTTAATATTATTTGCCATAATATAAGAAATGGATTATTTTGAAATACATATACAGTGGCGAATCTAGAACAAAAAATCATGTGGTTCCCTACTAAGTTTAGTCGGGAAAAAAATGAAAGTGTCAACTATACTTTTGTCGGGTCGGGTCGTTAAAATAAAAAAATCAAACATTTATCCAATAGTGATATTTTAAAGTTCTTACATTTGTACTCGACGAGGTCTTATACCTTGAAATATGCTCTCCTAATTTCATCTCGTTGACTCACATGATAAAAATCAATACTTGGTCGTTCCGCATGATCAACAGGTAGTGAATTCAAATCAACCTTCGTATACTTATGTTGTTCTTTCTCCTTATCTTTACCTATTGTTTTTTCCACTCTTTTTGTTCTTCCAGAATCATTCGCACCCGATGAACTAGATTTTCCATTCTTTTAAAAAACCTCAACAATGACATTGTTGATTCTACGAGAACTACAATCAAAGATTCAAAATCATTAATTCATTATGAATTGATAATTATATCTAATGTTAGATTATACGTCTCAATTCGCAAATAAAAAAAAATTAAAGTTTTGATTTTGATTTTTGAACAAACCTGGCTCACTACAATTGGAAATCGGATTGGGAATTGTGAAATCCAATTGATTCGATTTGTTTAGATTGGAGATTGGAGGTGAATTGGAAGAATTCGATTTTGGTCGAAGTCGATCAATAAGGTTAGGTTGTATTTTTTTGTTGTATTTTTTTTTTGGTATTTGAGCCAAACTTAAAATTGTTGGGCCTAAACAATTTTTTTTTTAAAAAAAGGTAATAACTCTTGGAGCATTAAAAGATTTGAACTTGTGATCTACCTTACAAAACAACAGATGTTATCCCCCACACCAACATTCATTTCATTTATTCAAGGCTACTTAAAAAATATTTAAGGTAATTCCTCTAAAAAATTTAGGTAGGCCCCAAATTTTTTTATATATAACTTCTAACGCACAAAAAAAATTAGGTAGGACCTACCTAGGGTGTGCTTAAATTCGCCCTTGTACATATATAATAATTGAGTGGTGGCAGGAATTAAGAATCAATTTATTTTAAAACAAACTAAGTTTCTCATCCTTGTGATTCGTTTCTTTGAACATTATCATTTTTATGTATTTAAATTACTACTTTTTATAGTTTATAATTTATTGTTCATCTAATTTATAATTTAATCCTTTTGACATTTTCTTTTTTTTAACAGTAAACTTTAACAAAGTTAGTTTTATTAATAATTAATCATAAACTACAAGAACTAAAAACATATGTTGAAATTGCAATTTTTGATAAAGCATGGGGACGAATATTACAATTTACTTCAACGAAAAAAGATTTATATTAAGGTTATGTTTGACAAATTAGCTGATTAGGTAGCTGGTGATTAATAAGTCAACCGATGACTGATAAGTTAGCTGATGACTAAATTGCGTTTAACAAAAACTAACTTATAAGGTAGCTTATGACTGTAAAATGACAAAAAAAAACATGTTTAAAAATTGGTAGTATAAAACTTAGTAAACAATAAGTTTCATAAGTCACCAAAAGGTTAGTGAGAGTAGTTTTTCAAAAAGATAGCTTATAATTCATCTAAACTTGTATCAGATTTATAAGACAGTTATCTTATAAGTTAGCTTATTTTGACCGAACGATTAACTAATAGTATTATAGAAGATATGCAAAAAGGCGAGGTGGGACCGTAGGTATATGGGTAAGGATCGGGTGCGGTCGTGTGCTGCGCTGGATGATATCTGTCTCATTCAATATATTTGCTGCTCCAATCATTGACTCCACAAATCTCATCCATCCCATAGCTTTTATTATTCTTTTGCTTAATAATACGTTTAATATAAAATTATAAATTACAGAATTTTTGTTTCTCGTGAACTCTAATAATTTGTTTTTATTTTTTTAAAGCAAAAATATAATCAATATTTATATATATTCATTTAGTATAATATTATATCCTCTAAATCTTTATTCTAAAATATTCACATATACTCCGAACAAAAAAAAAACAAACCTAATGTTGACTTTTATAAGCTTACATAATCCATTGTCTTTTTAGAAGTAAGTTTTTGAAATATATAATATTGCCCCATAAATCAACAATCTAAATTAATGCTTTCCATCTTGTTAGATTATTCTACAAAGGGTATGTGAAAAGAAAATAAAAAATTATGTAAATGTAAACCAGTTAATAAAAGTGTTATTGTTTACGTTATGCCTATACTATTGTTTTTGTTGTTGAATATAGGGTTACAGTATGAGCATATGCAAAAGTGGGATCGTAGGCAAGAGGGTAGAAGGAATATTATGTATATGTATGCGTGTTTATGTATATGATTATGATTTTGGATTTAAAACTAGGGTAGAATGAGCAAATACGTTTGGGTGTCGGTAAAAGGCTATTTTAAAACAAAGTATAGTTGACTCATCAGCTGAGTGGTCACCTCTTGTCTACTTGAGATGTTTACTTAATATTCGGGGTGAAAAACATGTGTACGTATGTAGTGTGTATGTATGAATATTTATGTATGTATGTGTGTTTTTTCATGATGTATGTGATTGCTCAGCAGCTTGCAGTTGATAGCAAGTTTCGGTTCCTGGGTGCAATTATTTCACGGGTTTATCAGCTCTTCAATAATAGACTGTCTCGGAGAGGGGGGGGGATGTCTTATAAACTTTCCTACCTATGTTGTACCTTTGTTTCTTTCTGTTATGAGATGTGGTGAGTCTTTGTGTTTTCCTTATCTGTAGTTGCATGTGGATCGTTGTATTAAATTTAAGGTTTAATAAAAGGTTTTATTATTCTCGTTCAAGAAAAAAACAAAGTCAAGGGGCAAAGAGCCACACACGAACGAACTGCGAGATACAATTATAAACAGAAGATTACAAATATGAAGAGAGCAAGAAACTAAACCACATTAAAGTGGGGGAATGAAATGAAACTTGAAGTGGTTAATCAAAAGTTGGTGAAAGATTCAGTGAAGTAAACCACAAGTCTCAAGAGATAGATCCTTACAGAGTTTACTTGAAACCCACATGAAGGAACAAACTTGAATATCAATGAACAAAAGATCTACCATGAGGGTGTCTGAAGATGACATCATAACGATGCTTCCAAACTATGTAACACGAAACCCAGATGGTAGCTTGCCAAAAACTTTGTACCCAACCGGAATTCGACCCTGAGAAACTCGCACAATTTGTGTGTATATAACACCATTTGACTATAAGAAACGAATATACACATTCTTTTTCACAAAATCAATATTGGTATAGTGATTAGTTTTTTGCTTTTTAAATGTAAGGTCTCATATTCCAGTCTTGTTATTGTAATTTCTTTAGAAACATAATAAATACAAATTAAAAGTTAAAAACTAGAAAATGATTTTAAAAGGACTCGAATTGAGACTTCACTTTTTTTTAAAGCCTAGTGTAAGGCTTGGCACTACATAGTGGTGATCCGAGTTCGAGCCCTGGGGACGCATTCTGGAGGTAGGGGGTTTCGACCCGGGCTGCATGCTTTAGCAGTTGGGCTTCGACCCAAAATTGCCGAGGATTAGTCTGGGCCCAATGTGGTCTGATACCTCTTCCAAAAAAAAAAAAAAAAAACAAATTCACTCCAACAATACAAACTAATACACCGATAAGGATACTTGGTATAACCTAAGCAAAAACCAAACTACACAACCATACCAAGAAAAACTTGTGTTTTTATTGTAGTTTCAAAATATATATATTGACACACAATAAATTGATACAGTGACATATTTCACGACCCTATAAATTTTTAGCTACAACAGAGAAACGAAACAGTGATATGTGACATCATATGCGGTACACTAGGTTCGCACATGATTGTACTTGACAACCATAAGCTTATTGGAAATAATTTGTCGGGACTAAAAGCTAGCTTATAAGCTATCTTTTAGAAGAACTATTTTAGGTAACTTTTCAAAAAAGTTAGGAGTTCTTTGTTTTTCTACACTTTTTCCTAATTATGTATCTTTTATTTAGGTTGTCTTTGGCAAAAATAAGCTAGTACATGTTTGGATGGACCATAAGCTAACTTATAAGCCAACTTATTGAAATGTCAGTTGTAGTAGCGTTTCATGAGCTTTTTGTAGCATTTTCCAATTATAACCTTAATAACATTAATTATTATATCCCAAGATACCATTTTTGGTCATTTTACATACTCATACGCTAACTTATCAACTACTAGCTAGCTTATTAGTCAACAACTATTATCAACTATCAGTTAGCTTATCAACTAGTTTGTCAAACACAACCTTAATATAAAGGATCAAAAAACTTATCATATTAGGTAATTTAACATTGTCCAACATTTACCTTATTAATTAGTTTTTTAACACCAAATATGATTAGATTATCAACTTCAACTAACAACTATTGTTGTAATTTTATGTATCAAATAAGAGTATGATTTTTATCAAACATAAAATTTGTGATTCCCTCGTTTTATTTATGAGCCGTAAAGAAAGACTCTTTGATTCGTCCCTATCATGGATAATTCTTGTACAAGTATCAAACTCGTCCTTTTAAAGTTGAATTTTTACAGTTTATGTGAATCATGTGAACCTAGATACTGAAAAAAAGATGTCATTATCACTATTATAAAACATAATACATAACAAATAATCGAATTATATGCAAAGTCAAAAAGAGTAATTTCTAAGACGAACAATATATATTATACATATATTCTTTTAATCGTGATAGTTATATTTATATAAGATATCGCAAACGTCGATTCGCTAATAATAGACCTATTAAAAATTATATAATTTAATACTTAATATTTCATAGAAATAAAAACAAAATAGAAAATTAGATAGAAAAATATAAAAATGATATTTTATGCCATGTTATTGGTTGCACACACGTATATATGTGGTACAAAGTTATTTTGGACCCCCATATAACACAAAATGGACATTTTTAGTGTCGGTGGAATTTTGTATGTATGTGATCATCAAGAGGAAATAAATAATATTTATCTCATTAATATATTATTAATGAATTAATTGGTAACTAGTGGGAAATCCGCGCGTTGCGCGGTTGCCCGATAAAGTGAGTATATTAATTTGTATTGTTTATAAAATACTATTATATGTATTGTTTAAAATACTAAACGGTAGATTATGCCATATATTCATTTGTATTTGTATAAATACTATTTTCATCACTCCTATATAAACATAATATATATATATATATATATGTCAATTAGACCTATTTTTCAAGTGAAATTGTAATTCCAAAATAAAATATACGATAAATAATTGAAGTCATTATTTAAAAGAATACTAAACCTTATAAATCTTATGAAAATTAGTCAATAGATATAAATGAAATTATAATTAATATAAAATAAATGCAATTATAATCAATATATATAGTTAAATACTATTATTAGTTCTATAAATATATGAGACAATTACCGTGTTTAAGTATCTCATATATTTAGAGGACTAATAATAGTATTTTCCTATATACTAATTATATTTTTATTTGTTTTATATTAGTTACAATTTCATTTATATTTATTTATTAATTTTCATAAGATTTAAAAGGCTTAGTATTTTTTTATATATAACGACTTCAATTATTTATCGTGTTTTTAGTTTTGGAATTACAATTTCACTTGAAATAGGATTAATTGATATATATATATATATATATGTGTGTGTGTGTGTGTGTGTGTGTGTGTGTGTGTGTGTGTGTGTGTGTGTTTGTGTGTGTTTTTGTATCGAATTAATGAAAATAGTATCACACAAATAGATATAGATGGCAAAATCTACCGTTTAGTATTTTAATCAATACATATAATCAGTATTATATAGACAATAGCAATTAATAATTGTCATTAAAACATATTAATGATAATTTAATATTTTTTTAATTATTATAAATATTTCATTTATATTTTAAATTGACGTAAGTAATTATCATATTTATTAATTTATTTATATTCATTATAATCAATTTATTATTATATTTTGACAACTAAGTATATATATATATAGATATTACTGTATTCATGTGGCATCTAAATAACAAAATTTTTTATTCTAATATTTTTAAAGTAGTTAATTAAACAAAAAACTTAGAAAAATATAAAAGATTAGGATAAAAAAAAGAGCTTTAAAGCTCCAACAACAGTATAAAAATGTATACCCAAATTAATTTCTCGAAATAAAACCTGAATAAAAATACAAAAACCATCGAAGATTACTTATTACAATTATATTATATATTGTATCTTGTCTTCTAAAATCGCTGCCAATATTGCATCATTGGTTCCGCTGAAAAAACCACTATCAAGCAAGAAAACAAATTTCATAGAAAACATATGTGCAAACATCAACAACAATATATAATTCGTATAAAACATGAAATAGAACATAAACATTGTTACCTGAAAAATGTATGGTGAAAAAACAATAACTTCATTTTTAGCGAAACACCCATCTTAGCTTACAATTGGATAGATCTTGCAAATAAATCAATACACGATTGTTAACAAAACTCAACATTAAAAAACAAATAATTTGTCTTAAATACTTGGTGTATGTGTGTGTATATATTCTCTAACATATGTTTGATGATTAAAGGGTGAATGAAATAGATTAAAATTACTAAATATTACAAAAATAGAGAAATTTAAGAAGAAAAAAAGGAAGAGATTCTAGGCATTAGAAGGTGTCACCTCATACACGGTGATTTCTCCTCACACATTTGAATTTTGATGAAGCTACATACAAAATCGTTAGATTTTCAAGACTACATGATTGAATCATCTATCAAAACTCTAGAACCATTAGTAAATACAATACATTGGTTCCATCGTTGGGGAAAAAAACAAAGAAGATATAGTGATGTAAGTAAACAAAAACAACTTTAAAATCCCAACAAAAGGTAAAAGAGATGTGTACCTCTTGTTAGTTTTCTCAAAGTTTACATAAAAAAATTGATAACCAAGATGAATTGATGATCCTCATAATTTATAGTATGAAATTATTGGAAGATGTAAAGTAGCTAGGGAAAATGAAGAGATTGTGTTAAATACAAACATAAATAACAATCAATGTTGATGGAGGATTAATGTTGGAAATTAAAAAAAAATATAAAAAAAGAGAGTGAAGGAGAAAAAAGATAAATACATTTCTAGGCTTTAGGAGATGCCACCTCAACACCATTGGTTCTTCCTTTAATATATATAAATGATGTATTCATATTTCAAGCATCATTTTCCTAAAGGATTCCTTTTTCCAATTCAATATAAAAATTAGTTCGACTGTTTTACCCTTGTAAACATGATACCATGCCCGTATTTGTTAAGGACAAATATGTCCAAAAATGTCATTTTTAACTAAGATGTAAGACAACCAAATAGAACAAGACTTAAGACATGAAGTACAGTGGTCCAATAGCTAGATAAACTTTATAGTACATTGATCGAAAATTACATAACTCATTAATACATACAGGGGTGGGTTAAATGCATATCTATATATCATTAAATACATACAAAATCTACTAACTTTCTCACACACTAACACTTAAAATTTATTTTTTACATTTTCAATGAATAATTTAATTTAATTTAATTCTGACATATATAATGGACATATAGCAACGCCACTAAAACCAAGAAACCAATCACCTTATTTCTTTCCCAAAAAGGATGTCAAGTATGCCTATTTGTTGTTACACAAACGTGGCTTAGTGTAAGTGGTAGTTAAGTATATAGTATGAAAAACATTTGAGGTATTTATGAAATATGATCGAAGTTCATTCATTATGATCGAGATATTTAAATATCTATATAATATAGTTCCTTTATTTACATCATAGCTTTAGATTAAGAAACAATCGAGGTATTATAAAACTAAATATTCATTAGGCTAGATGGATTGGTTTGTAACATCTATGTGGTTCGTATTTGAAACTCATGTATATGAGACGAGATCATTGTCAAAATAAAAAAAACACTAAATCCACATGTGATTTTAAATGCAATTAGAAAACACAGGCAACGTAAAGGAGACAAACGACCTGGCAAGACAAAGTCACGTGAATTACAAGTGATTTCAGTATAAAATTATAAATAATTCATCGGTTTTCTATTCTCTTATCTAGTTATTATTTTTATATAAACATATTATTTTTCTCATCCTTAAACATAAAGGTTATAATAAAGTTATGGATTAAAGTTAAGTCATTGCTTTCCCATGTCGACTTGTCATGTGCCATGCCAATGATTGTAACGTGTGCTCTTGAAATGTTGGAGCTATTTACGAACAAACTACACGTATTCCATGTAAATTGTCACTATTAAACGTTAACATAAAATCGAGCTTATACGACATTAAAAATGTATAAATATTATAATAAATATAACTAAATAGTTGACATATGTAAAATGGTTACAATAAGTTTAAAGAACGTTATCGGACAGTTTTTACAAGTTTTAGGACAAAATTTTTAAATGAAATGTCATATTAAAATAATTTATGACGTTATTTTAAAAATACCTTATTAGAACAATCGAAATGGGAAAATACGGTATAGTACATTTTTAAAGTCATTTATACAACACTTATATATTTTTGGCGTCCGATAAATCCGATTTTGTTCTAATATTCTTGTTATCCCTAACTCTCCTCTCCCTCCCAAATATATATATATATACATATATGTGTGTGTGTGTGTCCCCCACACACACACATGAGAGAGAGAGAGAGAGAGAAGAGTGGGTGGGTGTGTAGTACTATAGTCTGGTCTCGTAAGGCCCATGGGAACAACTGTGAAGGAAGAAATAAATCACTAAATCTTCACTGCAAAATACTATATTGGTACCAAATAGAACCTTCAGAACAAAAACACTTTGAAGGTTTTTTTCTATCTTCACTATTATTTTTTACCGTGAAGGTTTCAATATGTTTTTGTGCATTGATAGATCTCACGAGTCTAATAAGAAAGGGTTCGAGGACGCATAACCGAAGATCACATAGATGAAAAGATTGGCACATTACAACAAATAAACTTCCACAAAGTCATATGGGAGCCGTTTACTAAGGAGAAGTGATATCTAACCGTTCATCCGGCCAAAACTTGTAGCTTTGACCGCTAGCACCGGTTATTCCTCACATAGGTTGTACAAGACGGTAAGGTAGTTTCGTAGCTTTTACAAATAGACGACAAAAAAGTTCATATATGAATTTTGTAATTGATATATGAATTACACAGGTTCATGTATGAACGTATAATTATATATGAATTAATTAAAAATAGTTAATATGTGAATTACACAAGTTCATATACGAACCTATATATGAATTACATAAGTTCATGTATGAATGTATAGTTCATATATGAATTACACAAGTTAATATATGATAATATGAACTTGTTTTCAGCCTATATGTAACAGTTACGAAATTACCCCTCTATTTTTTATATAGCCAAAGCTGCAAACTTTGATTGGTCAAATTTGATCTTAGTCATATGAAAAGGGGTAGGATCACTTCTCCACTTTACATTTTTTTAGCACTTCTCATTTTAATCCATGACTAACATATAACACTATACAAAAGGGTGGAATGGAAATTTGGAAATATGAGTAATATTCATACCATCATCTCTTATTAGTTGCTTAACTTCCCAAAAGTGTGCCAAAGTTTGAAATTTCACTTATCATCCTCGTCATCCACATGCACCCATGACTTGGTTGTTAAAAGAGACAACCCAAAAATGCACCTATTCTATCCATTTGTTTTGTTCATTGTTATCGGATTGAATCGTTTCTATTTCCACCACCGCCCATTTCTTGTCAAATCTCTAGTACACTTCAAGCTTTGGTTTATTAACTTACTCTTTTTGGTTTATTCGGTATTTTTTTAATCAAATTAGTTTTTTCTTATCGTACTGTAAATCTTTGGTTTGTTCGAAGTACTTTTTGTATGAAACATTAAGTTGTATAAGTATAAAACATTGTTTGAATTTTGTTTTGTATGTTTCTTATTATTATTATTATTATTCACGAATGAATAATGATGTTTGTTGTTTGATGAGCATATTTGAACAGAGAAGGTCAATGTTGCCCTAATTCAATATGTAGTTATACATATTGTCACATACATGTTTATTATTAGTTACCTTTAGTATCCCGATTATGTATTTGTTGGTCCAAAGAGGTGACCTTCAAGCAAGATAGTGTTTGGTTATAGAAGGGGGGGGGGTTGAATATAATCACACAAGTTTTCACTTTTAAATTCTTGTTGTATTAACAATTGAATTACAGATTGTTGCGGAAATAGAAAAGACAATAAGTCTTAAACTAAACAATCTAAGCTTTCTATTCACTATGCACTAGAGTGAGAAGATGGAGAATAGAAAAAAGAAGATAGAGGAAATAAAGAAAGAAAGGATTAGGGTATTTTTTCGGATGAAGAAGAAGTATGGAGAACATCTCTTCAAGTCCTATTTATACCCAATGCATTTAATGCATGCAGACTCACTTTTGTGTACGTGTCACAATGTAAGTGGTCCTTTGTACTATTTACTATAAACAAATACTCTTTGCATGGTGTGCAAAAGAGGAAGTGTGTAAACAGTTGCCTTGAGGTCTGATAAGTACGGAGGGAACAGTAAAGAGACTGTCCTTATGTACTTTTGTGTCAGTAAAGGCGGATAATCCTTTTGTGCATTAGACTAAGACATTACACTAATCCTTCAGGATCAGGATACTGATCAGTGACTAGAATCCTGAAACTGGTGCTGTTCAGGGTCACTTGTATCCTGATGAATCTTCAGGATGTCATACGATATTGAGCAGCCTGCTATCACTGAGTTCCGTCTTCAGATCACGAGCATGTTGTTCCTGTCATCAGCTAATTCTTCGACGTCGCTGATGGTTCTTTGAGTATGATCTTGATGTCTTCAAGAGGTATTCACTTCAGTGGACAGGATCAGTAGACTGCAGAACAGACTCGTTCGTCTCCTGATCCTGATTACTATAAAAATAAGTTACAACATAAGTAACATGGAATAACACTGAACAGACTCAGTGATAATTCCTCAAGCTACAACAGAAGTAAAAACCTATTCACTAAGTAAAGATACAGGATCATTATCATTTCATCAGGTCTTATGAGAGCTGGATCAACATATTTCAGTAAGTTGTATGCATGAAACATTTTAGGGTTGAATTTAGTTTTATACGGACTCATCAGTATTTACATGTGAACGTCTACTTATCTTAGTAGTAATTAGCTTCCACATACAGATTCATATGTGAATAAACATTGTTTAATTACATAACCATTTTCCACAATAATATATTCAATGTCATTATATGTTGTTTATCTCATAGTTATATAGTCAATTATAAATTTCTATGCAAGTGTACAACATACAAACATACAAACATGAAATGGAAATATTATCATACTTTTTAAAAACATTTCACATATGAACATCGGCTAATGAACCAAAAATCCATTTATTAAGAACAAGTAACAAATCCATTCACAATACATACATCAATATGCTATTCCACATGAGAATACTAACGTGTGTATGTGTGTGTATATATATATCTTCCTTGTGATTATAAACTACAATCTCTACATGTAATTATATGAACATTGTAGTTTTACTCATTTATATACGAATATCTATTGATACGAAAAAATAAAACCCCTTAAATGTTTGTTATAAGACAATAAAATATTCAGACATGAATACTAATTACCATAAAGTAATTTAAATTTTATCAACCCATACCACGAAGTTCACATTTTTGTTGATTAAATCTTCAATATTATGATCCTTGATCTCTATATGTTTCTTCTTCTAGATGTTCAGAAATGTTCGTTGTCATATTAATGCATGTTCTTGTACATGCTACCAACTCGATTGATAGGCACAAGTCTATACCTGACTATTTTTGGGTCCTTAGCGAGATGTTCATAAGTATAAAAAAGATCATTAATGTATCATTTTTCTCATAAGAAATATTAATAATTCATGTAAAATCGTATTTGAAGCATTGCTAGACGAAAAATCTATTAATAATTATTTCTAAATTAATATTATCTACCAGTTTTTTACATAACATTGTCCAAAGCATCCTATGTTGACTATTCAAAATAGCGTTATGTGTAAATCAATATAAATAAGTTGGTAAATCAATAACAGTCGATCTTGTTTTAGTAATAGAAGTCCATTTAAATTTCATGCACCTAATATTAGGTAAAAAATCAATAACACATGAAAAAATAGTGATAGTTAATATCAAAATCTTAAATTTAAATATAAGTTAGACCTCTCATAAGGTTGGTAATTTTTTTCAAAATATATGAGTTTTCTTAATTAATATATAACATGAATCTACTATATCTACACACATATACAAAATTCATGTGGATGGGATAATCAAAAGAGTCACTAGGGGATGAATGATGAATGATATATCAAGGTTTTCTAGGCAAGTAATTTTAGAATTTGATACTAGATAAAAGGACTTGGGGAAACTACAAGTAATAGTATAAAATGAACGACTAATTAACATTTTACATATTTTATAATCTAATGTAATTAAATAATACATATTTGAACTCTTAATATAGTATAAAATAATTTAGGTTCTGTTAGATATTAACAAAGTTTGTGTATTTTATTTTCTAACTTTTTTACTACTACAATATATTAGAAAATTTTAGGCCTCTGTTATTTTTGGACCCTGGACATACGTCCAATCCGCCCTCCTAGAAACGACACTGGATAGGCAATCAAACAAGGAGCATAAAAACTTAATACCGATCGTCAATAACTCAAAGCAATAACTACCACACAAAACACGAATGAAGCAAGGATATGGATATGGGATCTTCGTAAAGTTGATCATTACGAGTGTTACGACAAATTTGATTGGGAAGTCCAAAAAGAACTAAATTCGCAACTAATTTCTATAATCAAAGAATTCCCACTATTAGCTTCATCTTGGTTTGGTGTAATGTACTAAAATGTGCTTTTGGATTGAAAAATGTTAGTATTTACATAAATTAAATGAAATAAAAGGTGGATGAAATGCAATGAGTTTCTCCATTTTTTTAGGGGTCGTTTCTTAAATTCAAGAAAACGTTAATATTAACACATGTTCTAACTCACTAACAATAACTAAATGATTAACGGGTTCAAGTTCAGATATTACACGTATACATTATTCAATAAATTTACATACATTTATAAATAAATGATCGCAAAATTTCATCCTTAATACATTTTTTTAATTTTTTTAAATTCTGGTAGAATAAGACATAAGATATGGAATTTGATTTATGGTATATTTGTATTTCAACTGATGTATTGATTTATATTAAAATTTTATATTGGAAATAATAAAAAGATAACATTAAATAAAATGTTTGAAAAAGGAAACAAGGCATGGTGGTAGGGTTGAAGAGGAGATTAACTTACTTGGGAATTTAGACACCTAGCAATTCACTCATTTATGTGATAGGCCCCATTTATCAACTTTTTAATAATCCCAATTTGTTTAAATTAAATCATTTTGTTTGCTTTATAAAAATTAGTTTTACATAATTCTATATTTCTTGAGACTTAAAAGTTAGTGTAAATTCATAATTAATGATAACATTGCTATTTTCTTTTATATATGTATATATTTATATGTGTGTATATATGTATCTATATATATGATACAAAATTTATGCAATAAATACATATGAATGGTGAAATTAAAACATCAATGATATTAATGAAGTAGAGTGAAAATGTGGTGATCCCCTTTTCCCTTTTCATCATGAATTTCTATGTATTTGTATTTCCATTTGTATTTATTTTTGTTTCCAATTTTCCTTTTTAAAGAAAATAAATCATTTTTTATTTTGTTTACTTGTTTTGTAATTTTTGGTAAGTGGGATTCTATTAAAACATTGTTCTCTCCATCTTATTGTATATAAACCTAATGTGTTAACTAATATACAATTTTATTTGTTGTCTCTAAAAATTATATATTTCAAATAGTTGTATTTCTTTAATTAGTTTCTAACTCAACAGTGATTTCACCATTTGTGTTATTTCTAATTCCACTGGATCTGACCTAGACAACAGCTTACCAGAAACACAAACAAAACAAGCTTGTCCCATGTTTGGCAGACACATATGTGAAACACGTTAGAACTAAGTAGAACAAAAGTGGAACAAGTTTGTTCTCTTCTAACCCCTAGAACTAAGTAAAACAAAGTTTGATGTACCATTATGTCCTTCAACATACAAATTGTTTTTCTCATTCACGATAGTTGTGTCATGCTTAGGCGCGAGCAAAACTCGATCAAATTCGAAAATTTGATACAAAAACCTCCCAAACCCACATAACCCGAACTAACCCGATCTCTGAAATCCAAATTTTTGGGCAGGTTACTCAGTTTGATAGGGTCCAATCCCGTCACCTGAACTCACCCTAAACTCGAATAAAGTCTTTAATATTTTTTGTATCTTTTATGTAATTCTTTTAAAGTTTGAACTTTATTTTTATTAATTTAAATATTTAGTTTAATCTTTACCGTTTGAAACCTTGATTTCTGGAGTGTAAATTCCTTTTAATTTTTAATGATTAAACATGAAAAACGAAGAGTCAAAATTAATTTTATAACTATTATATATAATATAAGTGTAAATTTGACAGTTGATAGTTTTTTTTATTCAAATCTTGTTAATAAAAATATATATGTTCAACTTAAAATTTTTGTTGCAGACAAATTCTATTATACTAATTTAGTGGGAAAAGAAAAGAAAAGAAAATAAACATATATTGCTAAAACCCGAATTTGAACCCCAATTAACTATGAGTCCGACATGCTTCGAATCCAAAATCTTTCACACCCAATTTTGATTTTCATGAGCTACATTTCATACTTGAAACCCGATTGAAAATCCAACTAAGAATGTATATTGCTATCTTGCAAACTAAGGTCTTAGAACATATATTTTGTCATAGTTTTGCTGATACATAGATTGTTATTTTGTGTTTTTGTTAATTTTCGTTTAGATTGACTATTTGGTTAAAAAGCTATAAAAAGCTCACCAAGGGTAAATTGGTCATTTAGTTAGTCTTGTTCTGTCGAGTCTTGTTCTGCCACATCTTACCAAATGCTGAACAACTATTTTGTCATGTCCTGTTCTATCTGCATATCAGACGCACCCTATGAACAATAATTAGATCAACAACTCTTATAGGGTTCCCACAATAATATTTATTATGTTTATACGTTTAAAGTTTCAAAATATGTGTTACGTTCCTTGAATCTAATGTTAATGCATTAGCTTTCAAACAATTTACAATTATTCAAAAATTAAATGATAAATGTACTTAATTGTAAAGATCATTAATTACATCAAAAACTACAATAAGTATTACATAAACAAACTCTAAGGGGGTGTTTGGTTCATTTTAGGGAATGAGAATGAGAATGAAAATGGGAATGTAAGAGAATGAGAATGAAATTGAGGATTGTATTGATGCTGCTTGGTTATACCACTATAATCAATGAAAAATTGTTTCATATTAAAAGTTTTTGTTTCCCCCACTTTGAAAATACGATAGATGTTCCATTTAACATCAAAAGATGGAATAACATATTGGAAAAAAGAACTGAGTACAAAGAAAATTTTCATTCTCCCCAATTTGCTCAAGAATGGAAATTAATGGATATGCATGAATGATTACATTATATAATATCAGACCAAGCAGCAGTTTTCATTATCATTCTCATTCCTTACCCTGCAATACCTCCAACCAAGCACCCCCTAAGTAATGTTAGAATATAAAACATAATTATAATTTTAGTTATAATTTTTTAAACAAAATCAAACTATAAGATCTAAATAAAACTGTTAACAAATAAAAAGTAAAATATTACTTTATAATATAATAACGTTTATATTAACAACAAATGCATCTAAGATAGATGTCACAAACTTAAAAAAGTAATACATATCTTAGAACGCAATTTAAATAAATTAGCAATAAATTTACTTATAGACAATATTTATATAACAATTAATTATAAATACAAAATTTAGTAACAAAATTTACTTAAAGTTAAAATAAGGGCTCCACATTTGTGATTAAATGGGGGATTTACTTATTTTTATAAGTTAAAATAATGTATACCATGCTTTCATAAGTACACATTTATCATTATTTCCTTATTTTTATTCATTATATTTTTACACTTTATTTATATAAAGTTAATAAAAGTAATTAATTACGTTTGTTTCAAACAAAACAAGTTTGCTTCTTACTATGACTGTTGGTAGGTTTCAGTTGTGTTTGTTCAAACAGTTAGCATTTTCTAAAAATAAATCAATAGATTTAAGTTTAAGTATCAAATATATATAGGGAGGTTCATATGAAAAATATAACTTTTTAAGAGAATACGAGAAGCAATCTCAGCCATTCGATTCGATTTTTGATGAAAAAAAAGTGACACACGCGACCTGAAGTCGCGGGGGTAAGTCGCGCAAGTCGCGAATTCCTTTGTTAATCATATATGATTTTGTACACAAAAGTCATGAAAAAAAAGGACACGCGCGACCTCTGGTCGCGGGGCAAGTCGCGCAATTCGCGCACGTTGTTAATCACATGTGATTTTCTATATGATTTACTATATGAATCATGTATGATTTTGTACATGTTTTTTGTACCTGAACTTTTTCTTTGTTAATCATATATGATTTTGTACACAAAAATCATTCTCATATATGATTGGCTTGAGATGAGTGGCTGAGATTGCTTCTCGCTTTTTCTTAAATTGATATGCTTCTCATTTGAACCTTCCCCTATATATATATATATATAGGGGTGGGTTCAAATACAAACCACCCTTTCGTTGTGAACGTGAGGACAGCCCAGAGCGCGACACGTGGCAATCTGAAACGGCGGGTCAAGTCATATTCAGTCTGAATAAAACTGCATGTTAGTGTTATTCATACTGAATAACGCTTGACCCGCGGATGACCCGCCCGCGTCCAATTGCATCAGAGTGCATGTTAGTGTTATTCAGTCTGAATAACGCTTTATTCAGTCTGAATAACTAAGTCGAATTTTTTTCAAATTGCCATGAGTCGCGCTCTCGTTTGTCCTCACGTTCTAAATGAAAAGGTGGTTTGCAATTGAACTTTCACCTATATATATATATATATATAGAGTCATCTTATTTTGCAAACTCATTAATTTGTGCAAACTTTGGAAACCATGTTTTCCACCAATCATAATCCATTTTCTTGTTTATTTTTGGTAATTTTATTTATTTTACTTTTGTGATGCTTAATTATAGGAGTTGGTGGTTATAATTTTGGATTTTGCAATTAATCTTGTCCATTGATCATTCTAATCAATGGTTTGTATGAGTTTCCAAAGTTTGCACAAATTAATGAGTTTGCAAAATAAGATGACTCTATATATATATATATAAGGTTTAAACGAGAACTCTAATTATTTACGAGAACGCAATGAGCTTCGCCTTACTCATAGTATAGTTCAAGTTAGGTTTGGGTGTAGCATGATCCATGTACAAAATCACATGTGATTTTACTGTAATGAAAAAAATGGGACACGGACGACTTTGGACGCGACTTAAAGTCGTAGGAAAAGTCGTGTGAATCATATGTGATTTTATATGTGAATCGTATATGATTTTGTACATGAATCTTTTTTTTTTCTCAAGTTCCCATATGAACCCGTCTCTATCTTTCTCTTTCTATATACATATATGTATGTATATGGTTCTAAAACTTATGATCACTTCTATGTATTATTTTGCGACAACACATACATCAAATATACGGAGATCTATAACCTATTTTATAATTATTTTAAATACATAGAAAATGAATATTTTAGAAAACCATAAAAAGTAATATATGTGGGTAAAAACATATAAGTACTAAAGTTTTCTTTTGATCTTTAGTATATATCTATATAAAATTATGAAAGGTGTCACATGTTAAATTGACTAATTAAAAAATAACCTTCTAAAAAGTTAAAGTTACAATAACAACATTAATGTAAATCATTTTCCAAAAAGCAAGTAAATTGGAGTAAAAAAATATATTTGTCATTTGGAAAACTTTGTAGGATTTAAATTTAAATATGTTACAATGCATAGCAAAACCATGATATTTTTTTGTCCATTTGGATTTGTCTTTATGGTTTTGATTTTCTCAAATAACCTAAGCTCTTATTTTAAATTATAATATTTTTAAATAGATTGTGATTAATATGGACATCAGAAAATTTATTTAATTATGTAAATGATATTTGAAATTATGAAGAAACATCACATGAAACCTAATTTAGTTCTTTTTCCCAAGTGGGTTTGTGTATCTATAAATTCATGTAAATTAAAATAATACGTCGATAAGCATATAGTAACATTTTGGTTTATGTGAAATATATTTAAAATTAGAGAGACAAAGATATCTTGAAATCTATCTAAAAGTGTACATTTACGTAGCTTTATCTTTCTTAAAATAATCTAAAACCTTGAATTTTAAATTTAATTTTTAAACAAATAATTAGTTATTTATTTATGAAAAAAATAATTATAATTAGAAAGACAAACATATCTTGAAATCTAATCCAATCCAATGCAAAAGCCCCAAATGATTTGCTTCAAAACCACTTGATTCTTCTTCTCTTTCTTTCTTTCTTCTCGTTAACTTCATTTCTAAGTATGATTTTATTTATCGTTTTATTTCTTAATTTAATTAATTAATCACATAGGAATGGATTTAAATATAAATTCTAAATATCATGAGAAGTTAAAAAACAAAAGTCTCACATTTGAAAAAAAAATAAAAAAAATTATTTGAATTCTTTATATGTCAAACTACGTTATATGTTATTTATATAAGTTCAATCACATTAGTATTTTTGAATGATTTTTTTTAAATGATTCACATTTCACATATGAATTTTCATTTTTACCTTTTTTTTCTTTGAACTTTTGATACATACATGGAGAGATCAAACGAGAACACGATCAAAATAACAAAACACGAAAACAATCAAATCACATGTAATTTCGTACTAAAATCATATGCGGTTAAGAATCACAACACACAGGGTGAGTTAGACTAATAATGAATTATGTGATCTTACACACGATTATAGTTTAAAATTGCATGTAATTCGATACTTCTCATATTCCCTATTTGGTTATTGTTCTTATTTGAACTCGTCTATCTCTCTATATATGAGTTAGACTAATACATGAACTACCAAGGGCCTGATCAGGTGGGGTCAGTTGGGTCCAAAGGACCACGGGTTAGGGTTTTCCCGCCAACATTAACCTTTTGGAGGAATACATGAACATTGACCAAATAAAAGAATACCAAAACAACCGAATCACATATGACAACCCCCCCCCCCCCCCCCCCCACACACACACACACATAAAAAGAGGTTCAAATGAGAACGCTAAAATCATATATAATTTTGTACCGACGAAAAAAAAGAATGCGGGCGACTTTCTTAACACTATGTCGTGGGCAAGTCGCGCACGTTATTAATCATATATGATTTTCTTCACGAATCATATGTGATTTTGTACGCGAATCAATATATGATTTTGTACATTAATTTTTTTTTAAATGGTAGCATTCTCTTATGAACTTACATCTCTCTCTTATATTTATATATATAATGTTTTAATAAATTAGTAAAATAATTAATTCTTGATTTGTCACTTCACAAAAAGACACAACCTATACAAACTTGAAAATTTTATTGAAATCCCATAAATCTCCCTCTCTCTTTCATTCCCCATCCCCCTTTGCCTCCTGCTTATATATTTGTAGTGATAACAACAGCAAGCAGCTTCTTCTTTAACCACCTGCAAAATTAAAACTTTTGATGGGTCGCCATTCTTGTTGTGTGAAGCAGAAGCTCAGAAAAGGTTTATGGTCACCTGAAGAAGATGAAAAGCTTCTTAAATACATTACCAGATTTGGTGTTGGTTGCTGGAGTTCTGTTCCTAAACATGCCGGTTATTACCTTTTCGAAATCTCTTTTTTTCTTTCTTTCTACAAAATTAAACCCGCATCGTTTTCCATTGCAAATTGCAATAGAAAGATGCAACGATCTTTTTTCTAAGACCTGGTTGTCAGGTTTCGTTCGTTTTTCATTGCAATTCAAAAAAGATCGGTTTCAGAATGTCTTTTTCAAGACCCTTTGGATTCTGTCTATTCTCATGCAATTCAGAAGATGCGGTTTTTCAAGAATGGCTTTTCTCAAGACCGTTGTTTGTTTCTGGATTTGTCTAATTTTCATGCAATTCAGAAAAGATGCGGGTTTTTCAAGAATGGGTCTTTTCTCAAAGACCCGTTGCTTGTTTCTTGATTCTATGTCATTTCCTTCTCTGTTTGTAACAAAAAATGAGTCTTTTTTATTGATAAGACGCGGGTTTGGGATTCTTTTGTGTGTTTGTCACGAAAAATCGAGTACTTCTTTTTCATTGCAATTGCAATGAAAACACGGGTTTTGATTTGTTTACAAGAAAAAAACGAGTCTTTTCATTGCAAATTGCAAGAAAAGTCTCGGGTTTTTGTTTTTCTATGTTTCCATTAATATAAAGTTTGAAACTTTTTGACTTATTTTGGAATCTTGAACAAAAAGCAGGATTGCAAAGATGTGGGAAGAGTTGCAGGCTGAGATGGATAAACTACTTGAGGCCTGATCTTAAAAGAGGAATGTTTTCACAACAAGAAGAAGATCTCATCCTCAATCTTCATCAAGTTCTCGGCAATCGGTAAAACACAATTCGCCTTCGAAAACCCCCGATTTATTCTTGAATCTTTATTGAAAATTTCGTTAAAAAATCGGTATCCAGGTGGGCACAAATTGCAGCGCAGTTGCCAGGAAGAACGGATAACGAGATCAAGAACTTTTGGAACTCGTGTTTAAAGAAAAAGCTGATGAAACAAGGGATTGATCCAAACACCCACAAACCAATTACCGATAATAACGACGTTAAAGATAAAAAGATCGAATTTTTCGACAAAAAATCCGAGTTCTTCCCATGTTCTTCATCATCAATGCCAATGGGAGGAGCTGAATTAGAGCAAGCTTTTCATGTCAACAATGGTGGATTGATCTTATCATCATCATCATCAATGGAAACCGGTTCGTTTCTAACCAAATCCGTTTGCGATCCCTTATTCTTGGTCGAATTCCAATCGGATATCGACCCGATCACCTACAACTCCAATCTTTTGTCTCAATACCAACAAACCGGTTACGACACTTCATTGCCGAATTTAGCAAGTTTTTCGGACCATTCGGGTTCAAAAATGAATACAAGTTCATTCATAATGAATGAAGCAAGAGAAAGCTCAAGCACCACCAATAGTTCACAGATGAATAACAGCCTCTCTGCAGGGTTCCAACAGATGACATTTGAAGGAGAAATGTTTCAATTCAATGGGATCAATGTGAAGTCTGAAGAAGGGTGTATAGGTCAATGGGAACAACAAAACATGCATGAGGTACAAGTCAATAATGCATCAGATTTCAATATCTACCCAATGGGGTCACTATCTGGTGAATACACTGATGTTTTCCATCAGATATGATTGATTCACATGTAAATTTAAATACACCATTTATTTTCTTTGTTATCAACAAAATAAACTCAAAAAAGATGTTGATGGGCACAGGGCACAAATACCCGATTAATCGCACGGGTATACAACTAGTTTTATATGGAACGTATAATATTTTTGTAATTTTTTTTCTTTCGGGTTTTTCTTTTTGGGTTTTTGTTTCGGTATAGAGAGATATGACGAAGGCTTTGTAAAGTTTTGTTGGATTGTTGAAAAGGGTGGGTTACAACATTTTGATGTCGTTTAATTTGGCCGAATAAGACGTATATTAAAAGTGTCTGAGTTCGCGTGTAGTATTGTAATTTTTCCGTTTTTCGACTCGGTGTTTAACGATGTTGGCATTTAATCTTTTTGAATGAACTACTTAAAAACTCGACGATTCTTTTACTTTTTTTGGTTTATTAACGTGATACAACTCGATACGGTGATCCCATGACCATATACTCGACGTATATTGTGCTTTGGTATGCATGTTGTTCAAGGTGCGTTTGATACGTGAGACACGAAAAAAAACATGACCGAACAAAAACTCTTTGTTCCATGTTTGGCATGAACATTAGATTGGATAGAAGACCGAGTTGGACAAAAATCAAGAAGATATGACAAGATTGATAATTACTAAACTACCCATGTCAAATTAAAACCCTAAATCCTTTCCCAAGTCTTTCACTCACCTTCCTCACTCTAGTTTGTCTAGTCCAATACAATCCAGTCCAGTTCCATCTTTACCTATCGAGTCCCTTTTTTGTAACTATATGTTTAGCCAAAGGAACCCACTAAATCTCACCTGTCTCCAAATTTTATTAAATTACTAAATTATCCATATCTAAAAAAACCCATGATCCCTTCACTAAGTTATTTCATCTACCTACCTTATTCTAGCTCATTCAACTAACGCAATAAATCTCACTATAATGAGAATTTGTAACCATGAGACAGAAAACAAGAGACAAATTCTGGGGGAAATAAAACTTTTCAGAAGTGTAGATGGGGCCCAAACTTTGAGCTATATGAGCACACACACTTTAGATAGGGGTGTGTGGCCAAGTTCCTAAATATGGAGAAAGAGTTCATCTATATATGCTATTTTGAAAAGGTCAAGAACTCATAACTCAAATAATTGAACTCAGATTCCCCAATTCTTTAAATTTTCTTCAAGATTAAAAGTAAAAACACCCATAAAACCATGTTTTAGATCCTACTAAATTCAGTACCCACAATTGTTATGGACATCTGAAATCGATCTCAAAATAAATGAGATATGTCCTTGCATTCCTTAGGCCTCAAATACCTATGCCACAACTCTTGTGGGTTAGATCCTACTGTTCTCGTATCAAGTCATCAAAACGATCTCTTTAGTATAAAGATAGAAATGGATCTTTGTGTACATGTATCGTTACAAGAGCAAATAGTACGCATACAAAAACTTAAATTTCGAGCTTATTAGAAAAGCTTGTTTGGAAGCGATAACCTTATTTTCATTAAACCTATCTCATACAGTGTTTCTATAAGCTTTTTCAACATTTTTTTTTTTCAATTTTTTCAATTATGTCCA
Organism: Centaurea solstitialis; assembly: GCA_030169165.1. NCBI lineage: Eukaryota > Viridiplantae > Streptophyta > Magnoliopsida > Asterales > Asteraceae > Centaurea > Centaurea solstitialis. The sequence goes on from CM058040.1 coordinate 98,243,391, forward strand.
CCTTGTATTTAGAATAAAGTAACTTTTCAAGATATTCCCTTTTAAGTTATTTATATCCGTACTTAGCCATGACATTTTTCACCCTCTTTTTTCCCAAATAATGACCCTTTATTATAGAATATAGCAATTTTTAACCATATGCCCTTTTATGTCATTTTACATAACTAGTTTCCTTATTAGCCGCAACTATCTTTTTAGCTAACAGCTAAGTTATCAACCAACAACTATCAGCAAATCTGCTAAACAATGCCACAGTACCCGTATTGGGGTGCTTATCCATGACAAAATGCAAGCGGACGTCATGAAAACGAACAATAGAGGCATACGCAAGAGCGATGTGTAGGCATGAAAGAAAGACAATGACGGGGTGCAAAAAACTGTATTACTTAAAAGGCAAAAGGCAAAAGAAACCAAAGTTTTCCCATTTGCCTTATTAAGTTCACCAGCAAACAACCCTACAAAAACCAAAACTTTTGCAATAAGTTGTTGGGTACATAATAGCCATGGTAAATAAAGTCACCCCTTCATTATTCCTCAACTGTTCTTAAAGTAACAAGCTACCCCCACCCAATTATAATCACTTTAAATTGCCCACTTAATGACATTTATAAAAAAGATAACTTCACAAATATCATAACTTCCCTCCTCTTTGACTACATAACATTATTTATTAGTACTATGAGAACTTAAAGGTCTTAGTTTAGCGACACAACCTGGGTAAGAATGCGGTAATTACTGACCATATAAGAGTCATTTCCTTAGCTTATCAGGTCAGCATCTCTGACAGGGTAACTGTCTATTGCCCTATAAGAGAGACAGTGAACAAGTAGTAAACAACCCCTAACCTAACAGTTAGCTTACCTGGTAAGAATCTTGAACAACAAAAGGGGTTTCGTAAACTGCAACATCACATGGTGAATAAGCATCTCTTATCTAGTAAGGCCATCCGCAATGGGGCCAGGAGGGAGCCGGTACCGCCACCGGTACCGGCGGTAACACCGCCGAGGTGAGCCGGTAGGTGGGCGGTAGAGCCCCTACCCGGTACCCGCATACCGGTCTCTCTCCTACGCCACACCCCACCCCCCCCCCCCTACCCCACCCCACCTTTCTCTCTATCTCTCTCTTCTTTCTCTCTCTTCTTTTTTTTGTTTTTTATTTTTTTAATTAATTATTTAGAGTGGTATTGAATTGGTATGGTTAAGGAATGGTATGGTATGGTGTTGGTAAGGTGGTGGTAAAGCTGATGTGGCGCTGAGGTGGCAGCAGGTATGGGTGGTATGAAGGGTATGGTTAAGGATGGCCTAAGAGACGGTAAACAACCCCTGACATTAAAGATCAAGAATGGGGGTCATGTGTGGATAGTTGACAAACTCTCCAAAGTCATTTAAAAGAGCATTAAATCACCTTAAATTCCATAATAAATGAGATATTATAAAAGATGCATCATAAAAATCAAGACTTGCAGTAAATTAAAGAAGCCCAACTTGAATTTAATCATCTTTTTCACATTGGAGTTCAATAATGGGGACTCACCTGAATGTAGTTGACAAACTGTGACAGGTACCCTGAAGAGCATAACTCAGCTGAAAGCAACAGCCTTTATTTGTTGTTTTCTCTTTCGGGATTTCGAACAAATTACTGAGCGAAAAGGAGTCGTTCCAAATATGGGTTTGACACGAAAAGTTTCTTAAATGAGTCGAATCTTGAAGTCTTGAAAAGATAGTTCACCACCCAAATATAGAAGTCTTTAACACGAAAGAGACGTTGGCTTAGTGAAGAACGCCACGAAAAATGATCCAAACGCGAGGTTTTGTGACGTAGACAGATAAGAACGAGAAGACGGTAAGATCTTTATATAGATATAGCGGACGTGAATCTTATCTCAAAAAGAGAGTTTTCTTTCACATTTTTGTGTTATTAGATGAAGAGGTAAGACACTCTTGTTAGTTTCTTTACAAAGAAAGAATCATATCAAACTTTTGATTCCTATGGTTTATAGTTCCATGAATGTGTTGTAACCATCATCAAGAATCAAACTTAGACCGAAACTGTTAAAATATGTGGAACCCTGTACATTTCTATTAATAAATGTAGTTGCTTTGATACCATGTTAAGGTATCTTGAATTTGCTTTGATACCATGTTAAGATATCTTAAATCCCCGTGAACCTCTATCTAAAAAGTTCTTATAGAGAAAAAAAGTGGGGAGGTGAAAGAGCGTCCATACGTGTAGTAGGCATTAGCGCTGATATTACGTTATGATATATAGGAATCTCTATAAATCTCTATATAATATATCTGCACGACCGGTCCTAAGGATTTTGATGCATTGTGCGAAAATGTTGAAAAATACCCCTATGCCTATTTTTAGGCAATGAAACGACAAAACGAAGGTTTTGTAAAAATGTTTGGAACCTAGTCAAGTTGGACGACTTATCCCCGCACCAATTTTTATTAGTTATAATAAAATACAAAGTGGGACATGAAAATCACAACCCCAAATTACAAAATATAAACACACATCACCGAAAACGATGCATAAGAAGAAAAGTTCATATATATATATATATATATATATATAGGGGTGGGTTCAAATACAAACCACCCTTTCGTTGTGAACGTGAGGACAACCCAGAGCGCGACACGTGGCAATCTGAAACGGCGGGTCAAGTCATATTCAGTCTGAATAAAACTGCATGTTAGTGTTATTCATACTGAATAACGCTTGACCCGCGGATGACCCGCGGCTGACCCGCCCGCGTCCAATTGCATCAGAGTGCATGTTAGTGTTATTCAGTCTGAATAACGCTTTATTCAGTCTGAATAACTAAGTCGAAATTTTTTCAAATTGCCACGTGTCGCGCTCTCGTTTGTCCTCACGTTCACAATGAAAAGGTGGTTTGCAATTGAACTTTCACCTATATATATATATATATATAGGTTTAGAGGCAGGTTCATTCAAAAACCATCCCAATTTGTAGGAACAAATGAACTCAATTTGAACGACATGTGATGTGAGCCCATGTGGATCCTACATATCAAATAAATCATATATGATTCAGTGGTAGGACCCACCTGAATCATATATGATTTATTCAGGGGAATTATAAATGGACCCCCTATGAGGGAAATGGGTAATGTTATGCGAGTGTACAGGTGAGACCCAATATAGGGGGTCTATATTTATGTGAGTGGATCAAATGCTTAAGGAGGTCCATAAAACAACACCCTTTATTTATTATGTGGGACCCACATGAGCCCACATCACATGTGATTCAAATCAGTTCTTTTGTTTTTACAAATACCAAAATTCTTATTTGAACCTAGTTCTATAGGTTTAATGGCCTTTAGCTAGCCTATATACGAGTCCAACAACAACAATCACCAAATCATCACAAAGTCTTTGTGGTTGCATTCAGCCACATATGTTCACTCTTTTAATGGCCTATATCTAAGCCTATCTACGAGTCCAACAACAATCACCAAATCATCACAAAGTCTTTGTGGTTGCATTCAGCCACATATGTTCACTCTTTTGCCATCCACATGGAAATTTAGCCAGAATGGTTGCTGCAGGGAGATCTGCTCTTTTAAGGCCCACAGTTATTTTATATATATATATATATATATATAGAGGAAAGTTCAAATGTGAACCACTTTTTGGTTGTGAACGTGAGCACAACGGAGAGCGCGACATGTGGCGGCTTTGAGTGTGGTCCCCCTCTTTAATTCAATGCCCTCCCATGAATTGCGTCTAGTCATCCGCCGTGGACATGACGTGGAGCCTAGTCATACGCCACGTGTCGCGCTATCGGCTTTCCTTACGTTCACAACCAAAAAGTGGTTCACATTTGAACCTACCCATATATATATATATATATATATATAGTGGGAAGTTATTTTGCAAACCATAAAAAACGTGCAAACCGTGCAAACTCATGGTTGCACACGTAAATCAATGAAAAATCTTTTATAGAGTCGTTTAATATGATGAAAATGTTTCATATACTAAATTTTGTGATGAAATTGTTTCATATGAAGGTGTTTATTTACGTAGAAATGAAAAAGTTTCATAGAAACGATAAAAAAGTTTCATATGAATAAAAAACACCAACATATGAAACAATTTCCTCAAAATTTGATGTTTATGAAACATTTTCATCATATTAAACAACTCCATGAATCAATTTCACTGATTTTACGTGTGCAACCATGAGTTTGCACGGTTTGCACGTTTTTTATGGTTTGCAAAATAACTTCCCTCTATATATATATATACTTAGAGAAAAGTTCAATTGTGAACCACTTTTGGTTGTGAACGTGAGAACAACCCAGAGCGCGCCACGTGACAATCAAAAAAAATTTCGACTTAGTGTTATTCATACTGAATAACGCTATCATTCAGACTGAATACAGCGTTATTCAGTATGAATAACACTAACTCGCACTCTGATGCACTCGGACCCGGGCAGGTCAGCCGCGGGTCAAGGCTTATTCAGTCTGAATAACGCTTTATTCAGTCTGAATAACGCTTTATTCAGTATGAATAACACTAACCCGCGGATTTATTCAGACCGAATAAGCCTTGACCCGCGAATGTCAGATTGTCACGTGTCGCGCTCTAGGTTGTTTTCACGTTCACAACCAAAAAGTGGTTCACATTTGAACCCACCCCTATAGACTTATTATTATAGAAGACCAACCTTTTTCCAATAAAAAGTTCAGGTCTATTTTATCTTCACAAAGTTTTACTTTGAAATTTCAAAGTGTTAAAGTGTTGATCTCATGAAAATAGATTGTTACATATATTGACATCAAAGAGAACCCTTACAAATAAATATAAAAACTATAGAAGGCGTTAATAATCATTAAGTTCTACTAAATGCACAAGTAGATTGTTCTTCATAAACGAGAAGATGATCAATTTAGAGTTAGAATGATAATCAATGCAAAATGTAAATAACACAAGCACGTCGAACTTGATGGTATCGCAAAATCTCAGGTTCGAGTCCTACCGAGCACTTGCCGACCACAACTGTATATACAAGTCTAGCAAATGTACGAAACAAGAAGTCATTCCCATAAAATCGGCTTTACATCACGTCAGATATATCTAAATATCCTAATAGATTGCTATATATAAGATTTTATTAGCTTAAAATCGTTAAAGTCCATTAAGACATTTATACATATTTGACGACCCATAAAGCCGATTTTTTTCATACCATCAGGGAACATAAGCCTGCTTATGCGTATGAGTTCCGGCTTGGTAAAGGTTCAAATGGTGTATCGCCTTTGCGAACAGTTCTTTCAGCTCGGGACACTGAGTCACCACCGATCGGGCCGCAGCCTCCATTACGATCAACGCTCGAGCTTCCTCGAGGGCATCGCTGTTACCCACATGTAATGCAAGGTAACACAACAGCTTAAGCCCATGAACCCTAATCTTGAAATCATCATTGTTTTTCAAGAAACCCATTAGCCGCGGAACCCCGTCGGAATCCAGGATTGCCTTCGAGTGCTCCACGCAATTGAAGTTATCGGGCGACACGAACTTCGACAATGCCACCACCGCCTCGACACCCACATCGATAACGCGATGCTCGAGCTTCAAGACCAACGGTCCGATCACCCGAGTCTCCTTGGCCGGAAAGGTCCGAGCCAGCGATCCAATCGCAGCTATAGCCGGGACCACAAGGCTCGGGCTACGTTCTCCGTTCACGACCCGTAGGAGCTGGTCCAACACGTTCCGTGCAGCCGGGGAATTCGGCTTGAAAGCTTGACGTCTCAAGTCGGCGTTCGACTCGGCCACGGCCGCCAACTCCATCACCGTCATCAAGCAATTCAATTGCAATTCTCCGGTCTCGTCCTCAATCAACTTCGACAAACAAATCAACGCCTTCGTTTCGGTGATCTTTCGACTGTTTAACAAACACCCTTTTGCTAGAACCCACAATGCCTTCCCACAACTTATCATAAGCTTCCGTTTTTCCTCCGGCAAACCGCGCTCGGTTTCTCTATTATCTCGGTAAGATAACGAAAAACTCGAACTCGTTCGTAAACCGCATACAGGTTCTTTATTATCACGGAAAGACAACGAAGAACTCGAACTCGACCGAAAATTTACGCCGGTTCCCCCGATTTCGCTACCGTTCGCCAAGAACGTAACAATTGGGCGTACCACATTCTCCCTCCCGAACTCCTCCCGCACCCACGAGTCCATTTCCGCCATCCTCGACACCAAATCGACCAAATTCGTCCGAACCACGACCGCATTCGAACCGCCGAGCGCCTTCGCAATGGCGGGAACCGCCAGGAACGGAACGAACCCGGCGACCTTTTCCGGATCCGCCGCGAGGCTGTAGAGTGCGTTCCCGGCGGCGATCTGGGATTCCGGCGAAGCCCCTTCTTTGAGCATTTTAAGAAGCGGCGGAATTCCGTTTTCCTGGATGATGATCTTCCTATTCCGGTCGCTGTCTCCGGCCAAGGAGGCCAGCGAGTTGGCGGCGTCGACCCGGTCCCTGAGCTCGCCGGAATGTTGGACGGCGGCGATGTTGGACCACACCCAGGCGAGAACCGGGTCGTTGCTGGCGATGGGCGGGAGGGAGAGGTTTAAACCGTTATCGTTATCGAAGATGGAGAGGAGCCATTTGAGGTCGGCGATGGAAGATTCTAGAAGGTTCGAGACCCTTCGGACGTCGGCGGCGGTGGTGATGGCGAACACCTGGCGGAGGATGTTGTTGCAGTGCTTGCATTTGCGGACGAGGGTTTGGGCTCGTTGGAGGTTGGAGGAGAGGTGGGAGAAGATGGATCGGAGGGGGCGGTCGTAGAAGGCGGTGGTGGTGGTGGTGGCGGCGGCGAGGCGGGCGGTGGAGCGGAGGAGGTGGGTGAGTTGGCCGGCGAGCCTGGCGAGGTCGGAGCAGTCGGATTTGGAGGAAGGGAGCTCCTTGGCGGACTTGGCGAGGCGGTCGGCGAGGAGGATTTGGAGGGCGAGGTGTTGTTGGATGGATTTGTGGTGTTGGGCCACGGCGGAGGACGGCGGAGGGTGGTGGATGGTGGTGGTGGTTGTGGTGGTGGCCATTGTTGTAGGTAAGTAAGGAAGTAAGGAGTAAAGTGGATAGTGTGTGAAGATGATGACTATTATGGTCACTTTTTATAAATTTTTTTACTTTGTATTTTTTTATTTTAAACAATGTAATAAAATTAGGTTTATGGTACTACATTAGAATTTGAGTGTATTGACTTAACTTGTAAAGTAGTCATAGGACCACATAAGAGAGGATTGACTTAACTTATAAATTAGTCATAGGACCACATCATAAGGCCATGCGTAATATAGTGAGGGAGAGGGTTCGACGGGTTCGAGGGATTTGTCGGTGGTACAGGGAGGGCGGGTAACAGCGCAACAAGTTATGGAAGGCCGAAAATGCCGACACCCAATTTCCCTCTTTCTCTCTCTCTTAACATCAATGTTGCAAATAGCGTGAGGCGTGGCATGGCGGCGAGGCCAAGCCTCGAGCCTCGGAAGCCATAATGAGGTCATGGTGTTTTCTAATGCGTGCTTATGACGGCAAATCTCTATGTCATATAAAATTATATATACATAAACATATGTTTTCCTATTATTACTCAAAGAATAAATGGTGATAAACAGTTTAAAGTAAGTTATATATCAAAAAGTAACAAATAAGACATTAAAAGATAAGTTAAATCAAAATATCGTGTTACAGAAAATGGCGCATTATGTCATGCCATGCCTCAGGTGTAATGTAGCGTGAGACACAAGCCTTAAGCCACGGTGCGCCATGGCGGCTATTGTGGCGAACTTTTTCGAACATTACTTAACATATATATATAATAAATCAGAATGTATGAAATGTTTGTAGTACTCTACTTTAAGGTTCAGATGGTAGGAAAGAGAAAAGTTGATGTAGAGCTAAAGTGGTATGCAGGGGTATGAGGCCATGAGGGTATGAAATATTGGTGGTAATTGGTACGAATGGTCTAACAACATTGAATGTTTCTAGCAAGGGTATGGTTTCACACACCCTACCCTATGGATCAATACACCCTACTCTACATCATTTAATTCAGTCAAAGCATAAAAGTTTGCATTATTATTTAATTTTTTTCTCTCTCTCTATATTGTTCTTATCTTTTTATTTTATTTTTATTATTAATAAATATTGTAGTAATAATAATTTATGTATAGTAGTTATTATCTTAATCATAAATAAAAATAAAATAAAATTTATATAAATAAATTAAAAAGACAAATATCTTTTTTCTTTTGTATAAAGAACATATAATTTATTTTATAATCTTACACATTTCAGTGTGTATAGATATGGTTTGCACAATATAATAGAATATATTATTTAAAAACTAAAAATAGTAACTGATACTTTTTATTTTATTAATATTTTGATAGAATATATCATCAATCATTCTATAATCTTAAAAATTCATAAAATAGTTATTATATTTTCCATTTTTAAGAAGTCTATAATAATCATATTTTCCATTTCCCATAATTAGTAAGAAGTAATATACCTATAAGAAAAATACAAAGACAAGTTTTATTAATATTAAGAAGTAAGAAACATATAAATATATATAGACAAATGTTATTCATATTACTTTTTATAGATATATTTTTCTTTTTAAAAAAAATATTAGTTTTATTTTAATGTTAATACATAAAAAAAACTCAAATGATAATAATTTTTTTAACATAATATATCGTACAATTTTATAAAATTATTAATAAAAGGTTACATGAAATAAAAATTTTATAAAAAAGTTATATTAAATGAAAAATAATAAAAATAAAAAATATAAGTAAAATATAAAATCACTTAATGATGATGTAATGATTATATTTATAATTAGTTAATGAAGGATATTAAAAAGCCTACACTAGAGTAGGGTGATATAGAGTGGGGTGTCTCTCTCATCACCCTTCTAGCAAAACTTTGTATTCTTTACCTTGTTTTTGTTGTGAAGTTTATAGCATAAAATACGTAAGATAGCAAGCTACTTTAATAATTCAATTGTTGTAATGTATTCTAGTAGTTTTTATCTTTTTTTGTTTTAGAATTGCGCCTTTCAAATCGATTGCTCTGGGGGACTTTGTTTTTGGAAAGTTTAGTTGACGAGAAAGAAATTTATGAAAATAGATTGTTAGAGCATCTCCAACAGCATTGCTAAAATAGAAAAAAATGAATTTTTTCTTCCTAAGTTGCTCCAACAGCATTGCTAAATCAATTGCTAAAATAGAAAATTTTAGAGTTTTCTCTAAATATAGAGATTTCTCCAAAACTTCTAAATGATGAGAGAGAAACATTTTTTTAATGTATTCCACCAATCACATAATTTATTCTTTAAAAGTTTTTAAAAAGTTTATTGGGATAATAAATATAATGTATATTTTAATAATATAAATGATGATAAAACCTCTAAAATAGCAAAGCTGTTGGAGATCAAAAAATAAAATTTTAGAGATTTTGATCTCCTATTCTCTAATTTAGAAAAAATATAGCAAAGCTCTTGGAGATGCTCTTATTTTACATATTTTATCATAAGTTTATATAATATTTTTAAAATTTACCCGATAGGTTTTTAAGAACATTTTTGAAACCAATGATTTTATTAGTCCTATTATCGTACACTATTTGAAAAGTATATATTGAGCAAGGAACTTATAAAAAATGTGTTTGTAGAAATTTTTTAAAGTATTTGATAATATAAACTTAAGTCTTATGAAATCGTTTAAGATACTAAAACATTTTTAACGCTATAAACTCAATTATCATATTTTTATTGTATTGTGAGAAATTTATAACTTTTAAAAGTAAGCAGCTACTTTTTTGGTCTCTAATTCTAAATTTTGTTAGTTCGTTTATCTTAGGAAAAAAGTACCATTTAATTAATTTAAAAATATTATAATTGCATTTCTCTTTAAATTTGTGTTTCTTATTTATTATGGATATTTATTTTGTGATCAAAGGAGTAATTTATCAAGATGACTCAAAATCTTATCCAATAAAAAAAACAAAGAACCTGAATCTTACTCGATAAATAATAGTAAAACTCTTAATCGGTAAGTGTTTATCGTATAAATTATTACATACAATACTCTTTTAATAGACTATAATTTCACATGATAAAGAAAGTTATAGTATTGAATTTTACCAATATCAAACAATGTAATTATCACACTTTTCAATTAATCAAATAATAAGTTTACATTAATAAATCTTTTCATCTCATAATTAAATACCAAATTTAAATGAACATTCTTTAAATGTGAACATTACTTTGTAACACATAAAAACAAAAACATTAAGTAGGTATTTTTGTAACACCGTCATTCACACGTAAGAAAGGTTTCTACTTTTTATATAACAAATCATTTTGATAGAATCTAAAAAATGAATATGCAGTGCAAGTCCTTTGTTGTTTACTTGATTTTTACTCAACTTTATTTACATCCAAAATCACAATTATTTCACTTGTCATATCAAATTCCCATTTTCATACGATACATGATTTCAACGATTACGGTTAATCGTCCTATCGACTTGCTACCTCCATGTTCCATCCAACAACTGGTCGGGATGATTAACGTCTTGCGATAACCGCTAGTCGAATAAAAAGGTTCATAGAGAAAACATAATGATTGTTTGCAATAGCTTGAAATAGAAAAGGAGAGAGGGTATTATAGGAAACCAACAATTCACTCCGAGCTTCTACTTTTAACTTTAACATAAAGTAGTATACTACAACGACCATAAAAGAGTAAATTATATTTTTCTTCCTACTGTTTGGTAAATGTTGCAATTTTTGTTCTAGTGGTTTTGAAATTACCGGCTTTCATCCTTGTGGTTTAGGATTCATTGTTGTTTTTGTTGCTGAAGTAAACTCCAATCTTCTAGAAATAAGGTATGGAAACAGTAAATAATTGCAAGCCAAAGAAATGAGAACAACAATAAACTATAAATCATAATAATAAAACGACCAATAAAAGATAAAAATCATAATACGAAACCAAAGGTACGAAATTTAGTTTGACAATAATAAGTTAAGCAAATTGCAAGGAAGCATATGCGTTTCCAATAGTGGCATCTATAATATTGTGGGCCATTCTATTATTGTAAAAACCAAACCTTGTTTCACCACCTTACAGTTTTTTGTTTTTAGTATACGTAAGTTTTCGTATCATCATATGCACATCGGCTACTCTTCAAAACGATCATAAATGGTCTAGAGTCATCTTTAGATAAACATTATATTACTTAATTGATATATAAAAAGTTATAAAGTGGATGCAAGTCATGTCTGTATATAATTTCCACGTAAATGGTCACTTTATTTTTTAAGAAAGTGTTCGAGTTTGTGTATAATTTAGTCTTGTGATTCCACTTTCGAAAATTATGCCATTTGCATTGATACAAATAAGAATGATGGGAAATGTCTTGTACTGATGGTGTGGAGATTTGACTGAAAATCGTGTCAAAATATGTAATTATTAATACTTTTTAATTAACTTAAATCATAAGATTTGTCTTTAATAATAGTAAGTAATTTATTCTTTTATCTTATAATTAAAAGGTATAATTAGAAAGTAAATATTTAATAGGCTAATTACCAACAGAAACAGAATCAACGTTTTAATGGGTAAAGGATACCATTCTCACTAGTTTACCAGGTTAAATACTTGACCATCAAAAGGGTGTAGTAAACACCAAGAGAGGTAAGATTCTTGGTTGGCAAATGTAAAATTATTCCACCCATCTTGGTTGGCAAAGGTGTAGGTATACTCATCATTCCACCCGTCTTGTCACGTCAGCTTTTCCTCTTTCTCTACCCTCTCTTCTTTTTACCATTCTACTCCTACAAAACCCTTGTAGTACTCATCATTCCATCTCTACATCCCTCTAACCTTTTAACAAAAAGAATAAAAGGAAATAAGGAAATAAGAGAGGAGAGAGAGACACATGAAAGAGAGAGAAAGAGAAAGAAAAGAGCTTTCCCCGCCCTGGTGGCAATGCCCGCGGGATAGAAATCTTCAAGCCGGCGTGGACGGAGGCGGTGTTCACCCCGCCACCCCTATTAGCTCTCCCCGCTGAGCGGAATCGGTATACCACACCCCCTAAGTGTTCAATTAACTGGTAAAGAGACGGTAAACATTCAATAAATAACCCCCTTACTATAGAAAGTATACACTAATTTTGAAACAAATTAATTGTTTAATTAACGATAAGACTCAACACTCTCACTTATCTTAATAATGGATTATAACCCATCAAAACATTATGGCGAGGTTGGTGAGTGACCCTTGCTTACGGGCACCAACTTTCTCACCAAGCGCGCGAGAAACTTTGTCGGTCTTTACCTTGTTCATCCAAGTTACCCAGTAAGTGCTTACTGGATAAGTGCTCCCTAAAATTGAAATATGAACATTTATTTTAGGATAAAGGGAGTTTAGTGGGTAGCAGATAAGCAAAGAAACCGAAACTATTATCAGTTTCACACAACCAAAGTCGAGTGTTTTAGGTCGTACATATTTGAACTACTACGGACGAAAGACAGACATGCTAAAAGATAACGAAAGGATAAGAGTTGGCGTGTACATCAAAGCTTTGCAATCAAACCATTTGAAACGGGCTTCGGAGCAACACTTTCTTTGACATCGCTGTCTTTCGTATCGGCTTCACATGCTCCTGGAGGGACATCAACTGCTGGTGAGCAGTTGAAGAATCCATGTGGCTGAACCCAAATAGAGTTTAAACAAAGATTAGCAAATGAATTTATGATGACTTATTTGGTAATATGGTCATTAACTTCATTAAGAATAAAGTTCAAGTAAAGGTTTGGTCCGCATAAGCGCACACAAAAAGCGGCCATGTACCAACAAGTGTCTACATAAACACTAAGGTGCCATTTGTTTTTAAGACTTATTTCACTTATGATTAACGGGAGGTGGTGCTGAAATCTAAAATCTAAATCAATAAGACTTTTTGTTTTTGTAACGTCTTAATTGATTTTAAGTTGTTTTCGAAATCGACTGGATTTCATCTCCATTTGAAGGTCGTATGAGCTTGGAGGTTGCGTCTTGTGAGAAAGAAGACAATCTGTGAACTTGAGCAGGGCTAGGTTACCACTTACTATTTCAGACGTGTTTAAAAGTTAAGAGGGTCCAAAATCTATTAAAAGAAAAACCAGTCTAAATATAAAAAGGTCTATTAAGACTTATAGAGGTATCTAGAAGATTTAAAAAACAACACCTAACCAAGTAAAAAAGCAACATCTTTCTTTACTGGGCCAGCATATCTGTAGGTCAGAGTGTGTTGGTAAACTAGTTGCATGAATCAGCACCGTTCAAGAGCAGATAAACAAGCCACGTTATCATCATAAATAGCTACATCAAGAAAATACATTTACTCTATAGCCACCTCAAAAAAAATCTTGCAAAATAGCAAAGAAACCGCAAGCCACTTTTTCTTACAGTTTCGCAACTTGAGACTTTGGCTTGTTTTTTGTGTGTAGAGGCAAGGACTACGATACCGCAATTTGCGGTGTTTTAATGATTTTGCGATAGGCCCACTTTTTCACTTGGATTTTGTCAAAAACTGCAACGAAAAGCGTCTTGCAATGTTGACTTACAGTTCTTGGCATTTTTGGAAGGAAAAAAATTGAGGTGGCCCATCTTGTTGATGTGGTACCACAAATCTGTCAAATTTGTTATATGAACAAATTTGATTGGTTTGTTAAAAAAGAGATAATATAATATAAAGCAAGGATGTACCCACATTTCCTCAGTTGTTGGTAAGCAGGACAAGGGACCAGTGAAGGGATTACGTAGGAATCTGGGGTATAAAGCCAAGGTTTCAAGAGTGTTGAACTGTTGAGCAGACAGGTGAATAGTACTGCTAGTACTCCTACGCTCGTGAAACTGTGCATCAAACAAGGACACACTCCCTCTCACCCATTAATAAATATCAGGTGTTGCTATATGGGTGTCTACTTATAATTAACATCATATCAAATTGTACATTGAAAATGTAAAAAACAACACTTAATGTTAATGTCTGTGATGAGGATATACATATACAGAGTCATCTTATTTTGAAAACTCATTAATTTGTGAAAACTTTGGAAACCATGTTTTCCACCAACCATAATTCATTTTCTTGTTTATTTTTGGTAGTTTTATTTATTTTATTTTTGTGATGCTTAATTATAGGAGTTGGTGGCTATGATTTTGAATTTTGCAATTAATCTTTCTAATCAATGGTTTATATGAGTTTCCAAAGTTTCCACAAATTAATGAGTTTTCAAAATAAGGTGACTCTACATATACATGTATAGGGGTGGGTTCAAATGTGAACCACTTTTTGGTTGTGAACGTGAGGACAGCCGAGAGCGCGACACGTGTCGACTTTGAGTGTGGTCCCCCTCTTTAATTCAATGCCCTCCCATGAATCGCGCCTAGTCATCCGCCGTGGATCTGATGTGGCGCCTAGTCATCCGCCACGTGTCGCGCTCTCGGCTGTCCTCACGTTCACAACCAAAAAGTGGTTCACATTTGAACCCACCCCTATATATATATATATATATATATGGTTAGGTTCAAATGTGAACTCATATTTCATTGTGAATGTGAGGACCACTAAAATCGCGTCACGTGGCAATATTCAGTCTGAATATTCATGTATTATTCAGACTGAATAAAAACTTTATTCGGTCTGAATAAAGCTTAGGCGCGCGATTCAGAATGATTGCACCTAAGCTTTATTCACTCTGCATGCGTGCGTCAGAGTGCATGATATTCATACTGAATAAAGGTTAGGCGCCGATTCATATTGCCACGTGGTCCGATACTAGTGGTCCTCACTTTCACAATGAAAGATTAGTTCACATTTGAATTTTCCTCTCTCTCTCTCTCTCTCTCTCTCTCTCTTATATATATATTATATATATATAGGGGTGGGTTCAAATGTGAACCACTTTTTGGTTGTGAACATGAGGACAACCGAGAGCGTGACACATGGCGGATGACTAGGCGCCACGTCAAATCCACGACGGATGACTAGGCGCGATTCATGGGGAGGGCATTGAATTAAAGGGGGGGACCACACTCAAAGCCGACGTGGCGCCTAGTCATCCGCCACGTGTCGCGCTCTCGGTTGTCCTCACGTTCACAACCAAAAAGTGGTTCACATTTGAACTTTCCTCTGTATAGGTATATATATATATATATAGGTGTCACTTAGCCTACCCAAAAATGCGGATTAACTTGCAGTCATTTCTCGTTTTACCCAAACAGCATGGATTAAATGATGTTAACCAACAAGGTAATAACCAAGAAAATTTGTGTTGGCAAAAGAGGAACATGTTTGACAAGGTTTTATGCTGTGTTTTAAACGAAGCATCATGGCAGCCATCGTGGCGAAAGGCTCGTCTTTGACGTCACGTTATCCTTATGGCATGCCATGTTCCAATGTGCATTTTTCATAAGACTGTTATGTGATCTTCTTTTACTTTTTAGTTTTCTTTCACCTTTTTTAGTTTTTTAGTATATAAGCAATTCGTATATGGTATTATCTTATCTCAAAATAATAGTAGATAACAGGTGTGTGTATATAAAATTATATACAATATACAGATTCTTTGTCATAAATCATGCCTTGAAAAACGTTTGTCATGGCTTGATTTCATGCCAGTTGGAACCTTGGTATTATGTTTAACTTCTGTGAGTTTGTCGTAACAGTGCAAGGTCGATATCATGATAGCTATAGACTTAAGGCAGGTCAAGTCAATTGTGATGGTGGGGTGATCTATTCACATGAAGGAGAAAACGAAAGATGCATGTGAACATTAAAGGATCACCAAAGTTTAACGTACTTGTGATATTGACCATCGCATAATTTAGATAACGAAAGGATAATCATTACAATTTAGATAAAGAAAGGCTAATCATACAAGCGTAAACACGTACCTGAAGCATAAAGCCAATGTGCTCCACTGGCATAACAGGCCAATCTTCTAATCTGGGAACATGAGTGATCCCAAATACATACCTGTAAATTCCAAGATCAAGTCAATATAAAGGATAATTCTCACACATTCACACTTGACCATTAACAAAACAAAACCAAATGATCCTTGTATATCCCACCTAAAGGTGGCATTTTTTTTCCCTTTTTCTTTATTTATTTTATTTTTTTTAGGAGAGTGGAGATGTAGGTAGGTTTGACCTCTTTTTAAGAGTAGAGCAGTTGTTTACATGAAATAATTAACATACACTCGTTAATATAAGCTCGAATGTAAACAGAAGTTTTCACATCCATACAGCGAAGGATGTGACAATTTAATCATTAATGTACTATTGACACAGGGTATTGTAGTAAATTACTAATACTTTCTAGGTCGCCACACTCTAGAATCATCCTTATCCAAAAACATATTCCTTTCTCTTTCCGTGAACAGCCATTGGCAGGTAGTAGATTAAAATGTTTTAAATGCCAGAACAAAAGTCATGTCAGGTGCAGTTTGGAGTAAAATAGAATGTTCCTTTATTTGTAATGATTCTCCGAGTACCTCAAATTTCAATGTACTAACAAATGATGGTATTTACACCAATCATAAGTGTTTTGCATTACCAAGCATCCCATATTCTCTTTTTCAAATGTTCACATCCTCCCATGCGTAACACACATATAAATGATTTTAGGTCTTAAGCAGTACGGGGCATGTTTGAATGAGGACTTTACAAACTTTGAAAACCCGGAAACCAACTTTTTATGAATTATTCGTGATGAGTATCATGAATGACGAAAAAATATTCATGAATATTTTAGTTATTCATCATAAATAATTCATTGAATAGTTGGTTCAAAAGTAATTACGATTCTCGTTTAAACCATCCCCTAAGGAGTACACCGTATATACACTATATAGTACATGCAGTGGGACATGATCAACAGGAAAAACTAAGGAGTTGATGAAAAACAAATAAGTGAAACAAAATGGTTAACTGACCAAAGAACGATATCAGTTTCCTCAAGAGAACGATTTTGCTTGACCCAGGAGGCCAGCCCTTCACCAACGCGTGGGTTCTGGTTAGGGAACTCTCCTCCCGGAAAGTTCTCGTCAAGCGCGTAGGGTGTAACCCAAAGATTATGCTTCAAAATTCAGCCCTTCTCAAAAACTTGGCCTCAGAACCTGCCAAAGGCAAGCAATTCGAACCTGGTACGAGCTTATAGCCAGTCAGCTGTCCAGTTCTATTCACAGTCCTTGTGTTTCTAACCTAAAAGTAGAAATAAGAAAATACACTTAGCAATAGAACAGTTCTTTTGTCGAAACCTCGATGATACAATGTACGAATTGGTTTACCAACATGACTGAATTCCACATAGAGAATATACGGCATCTGTAGCTGTTTTTATAGCTTACAAATGCAGTCCTACATGTCAATTGTTTTCTAGTTTGATCAATATCTGTTAAATTGTTCATTATAATTGCTTCTTGCCATATATAGTCTACCACAGATTTCTTGAGTGAGAAGGATGAGCAAATACCACAAAATATATAGACACCTAACAAATTCTCATCTTTATAGGTGAAACCGGATTAGAAACTTCACCCAAAAAATTCATATAGCAGCGTAATCCTTAAAGACGTCTTTCTTGAAAAGGAAAGGTAAAGAGTAACATGCTTACAATCCAATGACGAGCAGATAACTGATTGCAATCCCGCATTGCTTGATTTTCGGTTTTAAGCAATGTCTCCTCCGTGTAGAATGCATTGTTGTGAACATTGTCTTTCCCAGATTCTTCAACTTTGACATTAACTTCAACGACCTGAAGAACAAAATACAAGACCAGTTACAACATTAATGTGGAACTTGTAGTTATAGTTTTCAGATAGACGTCTAACAGTGAAAAAGAACATTGACGTCCCCTTTATCCAAAAAAAAAAATTATTGATAGACAGAAAGAAACTGATGGTGTGCAATCTTCAATCAAGGCATGTACCTGATTGTATGCTTCTCCAGGCTTACAATCAACCGCCATATCCATACGAGCAACGAAAAAGTGTTGATGAACTGGTGCATACAATCCTGGTGCAATAGTTGTACCATATTTCCGAACTTCTCCAGGCTGCAGTGCTCCTAAGCTGAGAATTCCTGTAAGTTTAACTTCAGCTTCAATCTTCCCATCCTGCAAACGAAAGCAACATATATTTCACAGGAATAAATATTAAATATGTAAACCGAAGCCTACTACCACAGCACAAACAGGAACAAGTGCATGTGACTACATGGTGGCAGCAGCCAAAAAATAATCATATAGTTTCAATGCTTGTGTGAATCTTTAGGCAATGTGAACCCAAAGAGGATGCCAGGTGGTCAACTGGGACATCAGAAATCTCAACAATACCCGCTCCCCCTCAGAGCAAAGTTCACCGAAAACATAATTTAAGATTTAATGAGCAAAAATGGTTTTGATCATGGCTCAATTAGTAGGAGGTAGAGGTTGAAGTGGTTGTGGTTGTGGTTCTACAAGTTGATCAATAATCAAAAGTAATTAACAAAAAGGAAAGTAAGTAAAACATATTAAAGACAATATGAAGAACAGTGAGTAGTAGATGCATCAAATCCTTAAAAAATTATAAAAAAAGGAGGCAGAAAAGAAAAGGAAAAGAAGAAATTTAAGGGGGAAATTGTTGATCTATGCAAACAAATATCTTCAACTACATAGTGTGGCAGCTATAAGATAAGACACTTCAGAAATCCATGTGCTAATAGAATAAAGAATTCAAAAGAAGAGAGCAGTCACTCAAGGCTTATATTTAGAAAGCTTCAAAAGACCAAAGACTTGCACAGCAGAACCATGAACAACCCTCCACAAGAGCAGATATAGGCAATCTATAAGTATGAGCAAATAGTTCAAATGCTAACACAGGTAAGGATGCACCAGGGTGGATTTGTAAGCAAAATCATAGACGTATTCTATTATTTATTTTTTCTATTTTGTAATTAAAGAGTGTCATTGCATGAGCATGACATTAGACACACTACACCTTTCAATGACAGGAATATGTTTATACAAAGGTAACTTCCTGATAATCATACTGATCTGAATGTGTTCTATATTAGGAAAAACAACGATTTAGTACAAAAATACTGAACATGTAAACTTGGTTTTAGAATTGTGTATACAATTAACTCACCTGATAAAAGTGCCAATAAAAACCATATTCATAGTTGGCCACAGTACATATAAATGACACTGTGAGTCGCCGAGATCTCCGTACTTCTGCTAAGCCAGTTCTCCAGTCTTGGTGCTTCCAAAGGATGCCATGGTCCTCCTCATGTAAACATACACAATTTTCAATACTTTCAACGCCTCCAGTGAAGTTTGTAAAATGTGCATCAAAGTACTTGATATAACCCAAGCAGTCACATCCCTGAGGAGACCAATATCATGAGCATAGACACATTGCACAAATCTCTAACTAACCAATCATCCCTAGGAATCCTTAAAATTCTAACACAAGAATACAAATGACGCACCTTCTTAAGAGAATGAGCATTTTTCCCAAGGCCATCTTCCCCAGCATCAAATGCATTCTTTCTATAATGTGGGTCATTTGGATCACCATAGGGCACAACCATCTCAACAAAGCTCAACCTATGAGCAATGGGTCTTCGACCTCGGCTACCATCAACATACGCAACAGAGTGTATTACTAAACCCTCTCTTGGAGTGAACCCAATACGGAAGTTCCACTGTCAACCACCAAAACACAAAAAAAGATCCTTGCTTAATATGTACATTTAACTAAAATAGAATATTACTAAGAGATTTCACCAAAAGGTAGCTACCTTTTGCCACTCCACATACTGCCCATTAACACGGAAGCTTGGTCCATCAGGCTGAAGAATATGTAGTGGTTTTACATCACTTCGATCAACACCACCCCGTGTATGACCAGGAGTGTAGTTTCTCAACGGGTCAGCAGGAGGCAGGGGAACAAGTTTGCGGTCTTCAAAGTCAAGTACTACCATATTTTGCATATCAACTAGAATATAGATGCCTTCAACTGGCCGTGCATATCCATTTTCCATTGGACTGTCACTTTCCGTCCTGCAGAATATAAGTGGTTTTGCTAATCTGCGGCTAGGAGCATCAGCTTCACTATGGTAACCAACACACCTAACAAAAATATGATGCAAATACAGCATGTGATAAGTTCTATTGTAATACGTGTATATATGCACTTCAAAACATTTACACACGTGAACTAACCAAGCATCAACCATCACAAGATCCATATCTTCAATACCCCTCTTCTTCATAGCCTCCTGAAAGGGAGGGTGCTCTTTCACAACAGCTTCGCATTCAGCATATTCCACAGCATCCTGTAATGGGAAAGAATGCGGACACCAACAATGTTAATCTTCTTTGGGAACATACGAAAACGCACTCTAATAGAAGAAATTAAGCAATAAAGCTGTTCTGATCTGTTAGGGATGGTCCATAGCTTACACCTGCTTTTTCAACCTCTCACACTCGTTTTAAGGCAAATGAGGAGAACGTATCAAACATTTATAGCCTTGGCTTGGAACTTTGTTAGTAGAGATAAGATATTTTCCTTATAGAAGGATCTGCTGTTTATTCCGCTGATAGCTATTATTCCTAAAATGAAAAATCATTGATTTGCTTTGTTCAGGCAATCAAAAAATTCAAATGCAGTTATAATTCCCTATAATTTCTCATTGGATGAGCCACTACAGTTTAGCGACTTTTACTGGTGTTCTTAACAGAAACCAAGTAAAACTCTGGCGTAAGTAACATACAGTTTCCGAAGTTTTGTTCAACAGAGACAAGGTAGTGCTATCAAAACTTGCATCCTGTTATCTTTCACCATAATAAGTACCCTCAACTTCTAAAGTTACTTTTCATATAGTTGTTGAAAAACAAACAAGCCTTTTAAGACATTAATTTGCAGCACTGTTTCTATATTTCCATAGGATTATACAAAAAACAAACATCAATATAAATATAACATAAGATGAAAGAATAAGAATTACCATGGGAGGCTGAACATCTTTAATAGTCCGTGATGAAATGACTTTTCCCCTATGATGTCCACCTCGAGTTGTTGCATGTACCTCAGAGAGTTCAACAATCCATAAGCTTGTCTCATTCGATTTTTTATTGTAAACCACAAGCCTAGCTCGCCTTGGAGGAAGCTTAGTAGGTATTACAGCTCCACCTTTGCTTCGGGGTAACAGAGAAGGTTGGAATGGTGGAAAAAAGTATGCATCTGCAAGTGCAACAACATTTTTATCTGGTTCTGATAGAACCACCTCCACGAAACGCATACCATCTCTAACCTGAAAAGAAACGTGAAACAATTCTGATTAGTATGCCATTCCCATGATTAAGATGATTTGAGTATAACATCATAATCCAATTAATACCTCAGGGGTCGCTCCAGCTGCCCTGACAGTTGCCACTGCCACTTTGATTTCTGCAGCAGATAATGGGTCCAAAGGATGGCTAGTTTGAGCCCTTGTGAGGACTTGGATTCCTAAAAGAGCAAAGTATATGTTTGTCAACTGCAGGCCACAAATATAAAAGCCAAATAAAAAGAAAAAAAGATCTTCCTTTTTATGCCTTTACAACACATTTCAAAGCAGCATTCAGGAAGATTTTTAGATAAAACTTATGTAACGTTCCAGTATGTAATGCTCACAGAGAGTATGTACCATTCAGTTGCTCTGGCCATGTTACATAACAGAGCATGTAACACACAAAATTTTCTAACAACCTTGAAGTGATCATACTTCCATAAACCTTTTTTTAGGCAACCTTATGATATTACTTATTGGATAGAGACAACATTATGATATTACATGTTGGATATAGGTAAAGATAGAATTCTTATGCTTCCCATAGTACCAGAAAAATGGGAAAAAGAAAAACTCTGTGCACATACACATATCGCTCTTTATTTCAGTCATGTGTGGTGACGGTGTGGTTAGATAACTTCAGCATGGCCAAGAACATCATACACCTGTGTATTAGCGAACCAGCTATCCAACACTAAGCTCCCACAGATATCCAGTTTTATGAAACCGACTGTCTTACAACTTATAATAAGCTTTCCTAAACCGATTTGTTTAGCTATTACAGCTAAAAGCAAGATAATGGCTTACTACTGGAGTAACAAGATGGCTGTTATGAGTAACACTGGTTGTCTTATCTGGTCTCTTCTCATATGCAAACTCGCAGCATATTCGATATGGATACACCACAACTTCCAATTTCACCAACTTGTAAAATACTAAAATGTAGCTCTTAAACACCAACCTAATCCACAACCACCCTTCTTCTCCCTAAGCTAAACATCCAACCAATTGAAGGATTCAATTCCTTCTATAAACAGATGTTCCAATACAATTCCTAACCATTTGGGGAAGACAATTCATATGCGACCAAACAAAGGTGACGAATCAACAATAGAAACACTGAACCAGCAGATACCAAAATCTCACATGATGTTGAATAATATGCACTTAGAAACCACATATGCGGTTCTGTTCATCTATCGCCAAACTACATGTACTACTAGCAGATAAATCTCTACATACAGCCGTATCCGTACTGATAGCTTAATCAATACAACTATACACCTATACGTAAACACCGATACATACAAAAAACTATATATAGATGTTTCTGGATGTGGAGCAAGTACGAATCGACATTAAACCATAAGCAAACAAAAGAGAAGCGAAATTACCTTTAGCAGAAGCATTAGCGGAAGGATCATTAGCAGGATTGATCAAGGAAACGATCGACGGATTGTTGATCGGCGGCGTCTTCTGTTTGTTATCACGCCATCCGTCGACGACGACGACGTCGGCGGAAACCGCCTGGCGGTGGATCGGAGGCGGCGAATCATCGGAGGAATGCGGCGCCTTTTGCGAAGCTGAGGCCATTGTAGGGGGTTAGCAAGCTCACCAAATCCACCGTAGTAATCGCAGTGCGTACAATCTACTGACATACAGAAGCAATTCTCTCTCTGTATACTAATGATACCACTCTCTATCTCTATCTCTCCCGATGCTCAGTTCTTCCACTGGATTCAATGAATCTAAAGATTGAAAAAAGTGTATATAATGTGAGATTGCAGTAGTAGCAGAAGAAGAATCAATGGCGGAAGTAGGGTTTTTGTGGTTTGTTATGAATCTAAAACAGATTGCAGGAAGAAGGGGGAGATATATATGGAGAGGGAGGTGGAGAAGATGAAGACGGCTGATTTCACGTGATAAGAGGGCTTAAATGTACATATATATCTATATATCGTTAAAAGTGTGCATTATGTCACATTAAAGTTTTTTATGCAAAGTTTCATTTAATAGTGTTATAAAATGAAATTCCATAAATATAAATAAACTTTAACTTTTTAAATATAGTGTACATTTTTTTTGCAAAAAATATTTGCATCGAACCGTCGAACGACTATCATGAACACACATACGAATGTCTCTCCAATGGTATCGGACATCCTCGAGCAGCCCACTGATCCACCAATGTTCTGACCTAGCTTACGTTGGAGCTAGACCCCAACCACAATCTTTGATTGGACTAGCCCAAAAACTGGGTACTCATCAATTCATCATACCCTTAATTGACTCCCCTTCGAACCCAGACAGACTGGGATCCCATCCACAGTCCCCCCTCCCCTTCCCTCCCCTCGGATGTTACCGTCCTTGGAAAGACCAACTAAGCTAGACATAATTTATTTGTACTGTATATTTTATCTCCAGATATGATGAAATGATTAGCTTTTTACTATTTAAGTTTTAAATTGGGTTGGATTGGATTGGATTAAATTGAGATTTATCCAAACTGTCATAATTAAGTTATTTGTAATCTCAAAGAGCCTAACTTAACCCATGTATACCCAGAGGTTCCAATTGGTTACGATACGAATAAAGCAAGTGGTCAAGTAGATATCGGTCATGGTTCATGATCAAAATATTTTAATCGACAGTAATTGATTATAAAATTGGCTTTTTTTATAAATTCATCTTCTACTATTTGTCTTTTCCAAAGGTGTTGTTTTGTGAATTTGTGCATTTTTTGTTTTTCAAGCAAACCATTGAAATGAACTTGAAATATTATTTTATTAAATGTGGGTTGTTAGAAAAGGAGGTCGAACGGCAACACTTAGGGCCTGTTTGGTTTGTAGGATTTCATAGGATTCTGATGGAATTGGAATCCAATTCCATCAAAATCCCATGTTTGGTAAGTTATAAGGGATGGAATTGGAATTTAAATGTGGGAATTAAAATCCCT
This sequence comes from Centaurea solstitialis, assembly GCA_030169165.1. Classification (NCBI taxonomy): domain Eukaryota; kingdom Viridiplantae; phylum Streptophyta; class Magnoliopsida; order Asterales; family Asteraceae; genus Centaurea; species Centaurea solstitialis. The sequence goes on from CM058040.1 coordinate 98,267,773, forward strand.
CATGTGATGGAATGTGAAATCCTTCAAGGGGGTGTGGGATTTTAAAATCCAATGAATGTGGGAATGTGATTTTTAGCATTTTACCCCTTATCTAATTTAATCTTTCTAACCCTAGATATTCATCAGCGCCTACCACCGCTTCGACCCACCGCCGACCGCCGCCACCGCTTCGACCCACGCCGACCGCCGCCACCGCTTCGACCACCGCCGACCCGCCGCCCCACCCGCGTCGACCCACCGCCGACCGCCGCCACCGCGTCGACCCCCCGCCGACCGCTTCGACCGACCGCCGCCACCGCTTCGACCCACCGCCACCGCCGTCGCTGACCCATCGTCGCCGGCCGCCGCCGATCGCTGCCGCATCGACCCACCGTCACCGGCCGCCGCCGATCGCTGCCGCATCGACCCACCGTTGACCGTCACCGACCCACCGTCGCCGACCGCCGCCTCGACCCACCGCCGACCGCCTCGACCCACCGCTGACCGCCGCCACCGCCTCGACCCACCGCTACCGCTTCGACATAAGAACAAAAGGAGGGTAATTCTGTCATTTTGCATTTCTGAATTCCAATTCCATCGGACATTTCTGCCAACCAAACAGATTATAGAATTGAATTCCAATTCCATTTCCTGCCAACCAAACAGATTGTGGAATTGGATTCCAATTCCTTCAGGATTCTAAATTCCTCAGGATTCCAATTCCTTCAAAAACATTCCAGCATACCAAACGCAGCCTTAGTGAATGACACATTATGGTATTATTTATCGGTTCAAATCTGCATCACTCAACCAACGTCTTCTGGTATAACATTTAAGTCGTCTATTACCATGTTAAATCTTGGTTTTAAACAGTACCTCAAAAATTTGAGGTCAATTCTACTTGCGTTGGGTCCGGGTTTATACTCAACCTAAGAACCTACCTTAATAAAGATTTATCTAAATATTTTCGAAATCAAAAGTTGTTATTTAATCTCATAATTCGTCTATCACTAATAAAAAAACGAGTCTTTGATTTTCTTCTCTTTTTGTCATTTTAAAGGTCTTATTTTTTTAGTTTATACGATTTTTAATATGATTTAGTCTTAAGGTGGAGTTTGGTTCGCATAATGCGATGAAATCTGATGAAATGAAAACAAGGGTGGTGGCATATTGGCAAAAAACCTAGGGAGTGTGGTGTAATATCCCGTCTACCACAGGTTTGAATCCAAGCGCTAGCATTCTGTGATCAGACTTACTTTTAGACGATCGTAATTTAATTTCCAAATTATCAAGGATGCAGTTTAGGCGAAGTCTAAATGAACCTTTTTTCGAAAAAAAAGAAAAAAATATTGAATCTGTCTAATACATTCATTTTATCCCGTCTACCACAGGTTCGAATCCAAGTGCTAGCATTCTGTGATCAGACTTACTTTTAGACGATCGTAATTTAATTTCCAAATTATCAAGGATGCAGTTTAGGCGAAGTCTAAATGAACCTTTTTTCGGAAAAAAGAAAAAAAAAATATTGAATCTGTCTAATACAATCATTTTTTTATCATGCTCTATGACAATATGAACAATGAGATCAGTAGCGTATAAAACACTAGGATTATCGTGTGATTTGAAAAGTAGGTAAAAAGGCTAATGAAACTAAAAACCTAAGCCAAAATAATGAACTATATCAAATAATGGGAGTATTTTTCCATTTGAGTGTTTTCCATCATTTCCTCCTACCATATATAACTTATTTATACATATAGAAGCTGAAAATGCCACAAAATAGACCATAACCCCCTAGCACCACCCTAACGCAATGGCTATTTGACCGTTGGAGTTTTTTAAATTCTCAATTGATTCTGATAACCAATCTTAGTGTTCCTTTATGAATTCTTCATGTTTTTTTAACAAAAAGCTTTGTTGGTCATAATTGACTGTTACTAGGGATTAAGACCATTTAATATAGGTTGGGGTTTTTTAAATTCCCAATTGATTCTGATAACCAATCTTAGTGTTCCTTTATGAGTTCTCCATGTTTTTTTTAACAAAAAGCTTTGTTGGTCATAATTGACTGTTATAATTCTAGGGATTCAAACTATCAATGAAAATTTGGATAATTAATTGGATGGTTATGAAACACTTTCCCGAATCTTTAATTCGACCATATAACATGGGGTTACATTAATTCATATTTGAGATAATCCAATAATTCAATCCGGATTTCAGGGTAAATCCAAAATTAGTAAAACACATAATACCTTGTTATAGATTATGTTTGTAGACACAAATTCGGCAAAAAAACAGTGTGTATTTTCGTATTTCGTATATACTCAATATCGAACTTGATACATATATAGAACACCAACAAACACACCTTTCAAAAAGGTGGTTAATTTGGTTAATTAAGAAGGGGAATGTTGCATCCGTTGGGAAAAGATGTGACGATTCATTTTACTTGGAAAATAAATGGTGCAGTGGTTCAACATACATGGAGTTTGTTTTGGTTCGGGGCGCTGCTCCGCACCCCACAAGGGTGGCCCCATTGACCTCGTGTTCCTGGGTTCATTTTAACTTATGTGAGTGTGCCTTACGCACCTCCGAACACGAATGTAGCCAACAATAAACTCAACTTGTCTCATATTAATCTTAACTATACTAAATGGCTAGATGACATTGAGATCACCAACATTGATTGAACCTTAATCATTGCCAACCGATATTATGATCCCATTTCCCGTCCATGGTAGATCCCAAGACTTTTTTTATCAGACCATTAAGATCACCAAAAATTTATACTTCGATGTTTAACATTTGTAATAGATGTTTATAAATAAAAATGTATTTTTTTAAAATTATCAAATGCCTATAACTCCACTATTACACTATTTAATATACAATGACCAACATAAGATTCCCATAGATTCATTTGCTTGTATTATCAACATCATCTCTCTTGACTTTCATATTCATATATTTGGCATCATCTAAGACTTAACAATTTTCATGAGATATCTGAAACACATGGTCAGACATTTGATAAGTATTTCTTACCTTATTGGACATGTAAATCAAAACACCTGGTCTTTACAGTAAAAACTAAAAACCACATAACCTTCGTAACAAACTTTAAATTTTCACAAAACTGAAGTTTGATGGAAGATTCCTCTGTTTTCTTTTTTCTGTTAGCATTTTAATTTAACATTACGTATTAACTATTCTAACAAAATAACTTATTTTACTATTACTATAAAACATTATAGGTATTTAACTATTAGTTAAAAAAATTCAATAATCATAATACTTGACAGTTTTGTGATAATCGATTCACCAAGTTCATACGTAACATTTTCTTGATATGAGCATGACAAAAATTTAGGTCTTTGAGTAACAATCATAACTGTTAAGATGGTAACAAACAACTAATTAAGTTATTATCCTCAACCTTATATACCGAGTTATTGTCGGAAATTTTTGAAAAAATAATAGTATCAAAATGATAGAGTATTATCTAGTAAATCATCTTTAACGTATTAAATTGTATCCTAGTCTGTCTTTACATGTCATCTATGATATCTAAAATACCATTTCATGTAATCAAATAATTAATTTCAAATACCACCTCTGCATCCACTAACTATTTAAAAAGAAAAAAAAAGACGAGAAAGATAGACACATAAGATAGATAGAGGGAAAAAAAAGAGTTTTCTCGCACGGGTAGCCAACCCAACGGGGTCCTAAATTGCAATCCTGTATGGGTGGGGATGGTGTTCCCCATTCCACCCCGCTACAACGTCAACCATTCCCCGCCAACGGGGTGACCTGCTTCGCATGCCCCCTAGGACGGTAAAAGAAAAAAGACATGATAACAAAAAAACGTAGAGATATAAATACAAAATAAATGCAAACTAATTATGCATAATATACTTTTTAAAACTTATATTGATTTTACTTCTTACTTCAAATATCTGAAGTGTTTTCGTTTTAATTTCTAACATTATGTGTTTATATCTATCCTACATGATATCAAGAATAAGTTCCCTCAACCCGACCCGATGCCACGTCAGTTATCTATATAATTGCCTATTAAAAAACATGCTTAACTTTAAATTAATATTTGCTATTATCAGCCGCCATATCCTAAAATAATGTTGCTTTAATGAAAAATGATGATGCAGTGATTCAGCTATTAATTATTTAGAGTAAATTACTATTTTGGTTCCTGTTGTTTTTATTTATTACCATTATAGCTGTTTTCTTTACATTAATCATATTTTTTTTTGTCACTTTGGTTATCATTTTATTTCACCCTCTTTTTTATATTTGTTGTTATTTATTACTGGTATAGCTCTTTCCTTCTTATATTTGTCTTCCGATGTGTGTATAATACTCAGAAGTCAAAAAGGTGTTTGCGGTGCGGTTTAAGACTGAATTGCAAACGCACTGCATACATGATTTGAAGATTTTCTCAAACCGTACTGCATGTGCTTCAAACTGCAAATAACAAAAAACGCACTGTGAAATGCAGTGTTGTGTGGTGCAACTTATACAATTTGTACCTATGCAATTTTAAAATCGGAACATTAAACTAAATTCACCGCAAATTTCCATTTTTCATACAACTAAAAGTTTTAGTATGTCCTAAATGTATAATTAAAAATAGAGTAACAAACTAAAAGGTTCTATAAAATTTTACCTGCGTTATTGGAAAAAAAGTAACCATACGTACACACCAACAATTGGACATAGAGTGGACAAAAACGAGTTCGGATTGCAATTAATCGACTTAAGTATTTCGCAATCCTTCCATAACAGATCGTAATTGTACCCGTTATCTATACTTAGCCCCTTCCTATAAGAATCGAAAACCAATACGTAAAGAGTGAAGCCTGGTCCTTTTAAGCGGAATTTTTTTTAATATTTCAAATAAACTTAACACTAAAATTTCTTTTTACAAAGTTTATGTTTCACATATAAATAATTATTAAACATTAGTTTCACTTATTTTTATATTGCTTCGCTTAAAATACAATAAAATATTGTATTGTCAATTACTAAAACAGAAAAATATTGGTGTTCATAAACAATAATGACTACTTGATTTAGAGCCTTGCAAGTGTTTTGACTCGTGTGAATTGTGAATACACCACCAACTCTATACGCAAGAAAAAAAGAGGCAAGGTGGTCCAAGACCCCCCCTCCCCCCTCCCTCTTCTAAAAAAATTAGAAAAATGCTAGATGTATCTTTAAAAGATCGTATATGATGGTGGTCGATCAGTGTTTTAGGAATTGAGCCCAATGTAACCGAACCTGTCCTGGTCCCTATCCCATTGCCCACTCATCGACCTATTATTTCAGGTACTGTCAGCTCTTGTCGTTTATGGTAGACTAATTAACAATAAATTTAATAAAGTTGTACCGATCAATTCAGTCGCTAAAGTTTCATGGTCTATATTTTTGTGTCCTAACATTTTAGGTCCCCACTTTACATTTTACAGGTTTTGAATTTGTAGCTACATGTACTATATTAATGCATTTGACGCTTTATCAACGTATACAAGTTTTCTTTTGAGAACTTATAAAATTATGATAACCTTAAGAACTAGTGCATAATGTGTTAGGCCATACGATTTTTTTTATGTACGAATATGATTTAGAATATTGATTAACATATATTTGGTTCACTATGTGAATATTTTTAGTTTTTATGTAGAAGAAAAGTTACATGCTTTAAAATGTAAAACAATTTGTATGTGAAAAAAATGTATTAAATGTTAGTTTTAAATGAAAATAAATATCATGTGAAATAAAAGTTTTCACAATTAACACAATATAAACTGTCATTTATTTTTTAAAAGAATTAAAATCTGATTTCACATCTAAAACTTAAGAGGATGAGATACAATTTCTAAAATTTCAACAAAAATTTCTAAACCTTTTATTAAAATAAAAACCATTTTTTTAGTTTTATAAATCTTTTAATTTTCAGACTTAAGAATTTTTTAAAAGATATTTTTTAAAACAAACAATCGCTAAAGTTTCAAAGGATTCTTACGTTTTTCATTATTAAATTAAGATATTTTGTTGATTCGTCCAATTGAACTCGTTTAAAAAATAATATAATTTGATTTCGAATCTTATATATTTATTAATTATTATCGACGTCAATAAGAAATATGTATTATATTAAAATAAATATAATTATCGATGGTCATTGTCCCATAGCTGTTGGAGCTTGGAACTGACCCACTTCCTTAAATAAGAAAAATATTATAAATAAAACTAATTAAAACATTTTAAATCACGTTTTATCATATAAAATATAATAATGATTCATAATTAATAAATAATATGAAAATTTTCAAATATCAAATCATGTCTAGCCTAGTGATGGTAAGGTAACATCTTGAATGGGTTAGTAAATGATATCCCTTACTACCCGAGTTTGAACCCCATAGAGTGCACGTGGCATATCTAAGATTAGGGGTCTGTCATATAGTGGTATCCTTAATTGTTACTCGGATCTGAACCTCGTAGAAAGCATGTGATGATATCCATGGGTCTGTCATATAGTGATGTCCTTAATTGGGCTGAGTCATGGTCAACGGAGATTAGTCGGGGGTGTCTTTGCCCGAATACCCTGAAAACGTGTATCTGTTTAGAAAATGAAAATTGAAAAATTTAAGTATTTAAATTCATATAAACAAAAAAGAAAATAATTGTTTGTATTAAGGTTGTGTTTGGCAAAAATTAGCTAGCTTATAAGCTAGTCCATCTAACCATGTACCATAAGCTAGCTAGCTTTTTGAAACGCTACTTTGAGTAGCTTTTTGAGAGCTTATTGTAGTTTTTTCCAATTATACTCTTATTAATATTAATTATTAAATTTAAAAATATAATTTTTGGTCCTTTTACATATCCATAAGCTAGTTTTTGTCAAACATAATTTGTTCATAAGCTAGCTTATCAGCTACTAGCTAACTTATCAACTACCAATTAGCTTATCAGCAAATTTGCCAAACATAGCCTAAGTATATTTTTCTAGTTTTCTATTATACAAGCTCCAAGAACAAAGATTCCAATGGGTAAAAAGAAATTAAAGGTGCAATCCTTGCCACAAGTTGTATAAAAGTACCGTTTACTCAGAAATATCAAATAAACTATATAATTTAAAATATGATCAAATGGATATATTTTCTTTTATTTTATGGCCTCATATGTTTATTCATTTGTCTTTTAAATTAAATTTTAGCAGTTTTCTTTAAATCTGTTGGTATATGACAATAGTTCCTAAAACAAGTAACACCCTTGGTTAGTTGGTTTCACCATCTTTAGAGATTTTCTATCCATACGAATTTTCTATTTGATTATCCTATTGTTTTACAAGGTTGGATTTCAACAAGAAGTTGAGTTAACTGTAAGAAGTGGTTATCACCGTTAGATGAGAAATGGATGCATAATAGGATGAAATATACCGAGATAAGATACAATGAGATGCATAAAATCAATTCCCTTCTAAAGCGTGCAATTCATAGGAGGGCATAAGATTAAAAGTAAGCAATTGTTCAGATTCACTTCTCACACGATCCTATGCCTTGTCTTACATCAGGTATAGAAATGAGACAAAAGAAAACACAAGTAGCGGTTTCTTTAAAACATTTACTGTTTTTGATGATCAAAGCATAACATGAATAAAAAGCTCGTTAGACTTTTCAAAATCAAAGATGCATGAAGTAAGATGCGTCAAATATTAAACCATTGATTTGAAACTTTTAACGTTGACGTTGTTCCTATAAAACGTTACAATAAATGATAAAATATGGAAGTTTCAATATCAAAGTCTTGTAAGCTAAAAACAAACGATTAACCGTTTATGTACTTAATGTTTATATACAGAAAAGGAAAATAAATGGTTCATGATTTATATCAGGATCATGTTATAAAAATGAATTAGATTATATATAAATACCAATCTAATTAAAAGTATTTATAACCATATTGATTACTTATTTTAGATGATAGTGAGATTACTAATTTATTTCTTGACCCTTGATCTCATTGTATATATCTCACTAATTTATTTCTTGACCCTTGATCTCATTGTATATGTATATTTAATGGGTTGGTTGATCATGAATAATAATGCATTAAATGAGTTACAATATGTGCATACGTTGTCTAGCCAAATATGTTTATTGTTTCCATATTGTCATTGGATTTGAATACCAATAAAATGTATCATTCAACCTAACGTGGATATTCATGTCTAATACGACATCCGTCATTTTTTATGTGTGTTGTTGATATAAGACCACGTTAGATATCAATGATTACATTAACTTTGTCATCCTCAATATATATAGAGAGGAATAATCATTTACATCAAGTGTAAAAGGTTACAGCAATGCAATCCTCATGCAAACCATTCACTTAATTCATTCATATAGATTCTAATCGGTTCTCTAAATGTGTTTACCTGATTTCATCGAATTTTTGTAGTAGATGCTGATGGATATAACGATTTGTGTGATGTATCGCATGACTGTGGTAATTCTAATCACATTTATATGCATTGACAGTGATAGTTTCATACACATTAGCGTATACATTTAATGAAAATACTATGCACTACATGTAAGATAATAGCATAAAATCGATTTTCATTGATGAATCCAATAGTCAATCAAAATGAATGGGGGCAAAAATGAATGGTTAGATGAGTTTGCATAGTTTTAACTTTTCATCCAGGGGCGGAACACAGTGAGGGCCAAAGGGGGCCATGTCCCCTGCGGTTTTCATAACAAATACCATTTAATAGAAAATGAATTGCATATGATTTTGTAGCTTAAGTGGTTATCACCTCCAGCCCGTTTATCAAAAATCCCTAGTTCGAATTCATGGGATGGTGTTTTTGCTTTTATTGCTGAAATATCTTTTGTTTTTTTTTCTTTTAATAATTAGTAAGAATTTTTCCTTCTCATAAGTTCGAATTCATGGGATGGTTTTTTCATTTTCTTTTATTGCTAAAATTCTTTTGTTTTTTTTCTTTTGATAATTAGTAAGAATTTTTTCTTCTCATATGTATATTCATTATATATAATTTTTATAATATTATATAAAAGTTTATAAATTTGTTTAAAATTTATAGAACAATGTAAAGTATCTAGATATTCGTTATATGTAACAGTAAAAGAGTATATAAATCGTTGATATATCTCTATTAATTAATAGTACGAAGGTTTTACGTATTAGTAATTTTTTTGTTATTAGAGTATTATATTAAGTAAAAAGTTTCTTTTTTTATTTTTATAAAAGTTATTAGTAGATTGTCGTCAAACAAACATATTAGAAAAACCCAATGAATGTATATTTCTATATTTTGGGTCTTCAAAATTTTGTAATATTATTCTTCGGCCCCCGAGGCAATGATGTTTGTGTTCCGCCACTGTTTTCATCAGGTGAGCCAATTTCTGGTGAGTAATTAGCATGACACGTGTCATCTTCTGGTGAGCCAATTTCTGCATTTTCCTTGCCAAAACATGAACCTGGACTCAATTTACGTTATCGGTTCAATCCCTACTTTTTAGCTATTTATTTTGCCTGCAATCTTCGATCAATCTTCAGTTTTTCACTTAACTCCCTTATAATTAGTTATATGTTTTACTTTTAATTTATTACTTTCTCATTTTTTATTTTATACCCTTATCATATAACACAAATGATCATATATTATGAATTATAAATGCATTAAAATTACCTTTCTTTTTTTACGATTTATACTATTATAATCGTCTCGTCAATACCTTCGAAAATGACCCATTAATGAACATTTTTTTATTTAATCTTATTATTAAATATTAAGAATATATAAGAAGTAATATGTTTCACATTTTCTTACGTTTTCATATTATTACACTCTTATCATATTAAAAATACAAAATTATGGATTAATTAAAAGACATTTTTTTTTATAAATTGTATCATTATAATTCTATTACCAATACTTTCAAAATAAATTAATTATTGGATATAATACTATTAAACATAAATTAAATTATAGTAAACAATTTAAATTAAGCAAATCATATTAGTAATATTAGTTTTCTGGTATGAATAACTTTTTTTTTAAATTATTTTGTGTATTACACGGGATTAAATCTAGTATATATATATATATGTACTTTTGAGATTTTACTGAATAGGGTTAGGTTTCAGTAAAAAGTTGAGTGAACGTAAGAAGTGATCATCGACCGTTGGATACACAATAGGGTGAGATGCACTGAAATGCATTAGATCAATCCCTGTATCAAGCGCACTTCACGAATAGGGTTGAGATTAAAAGCTATTGAGTTCAGATCCACTTATCACGTACATAAAATAAACAAACGTTCATTGGAATTCTACGGTTTATTTCAAGTCCATCTGATAACACATTGTGCACTTGTGCAAAGCACTTCGTCGACATACCAACCAATTGGCTAGCACATCAATAACTTCAAATATCTTTCACAAATGAAAAAGACCAAAATGTCCATCTTGTAATTATTCGTTTGAAATATGAATCTCTCATCAAAGTTGTACTGAATGGTCGTTAATTGATTGTTCATGTATCATATAAGCGACAATCTTGTACATAGAGAAAGGTTCATGCGAGAAACATAACTTTTCAAGAAAATGCGAGGACGATTCTTAACCACTCATCCGGTCAATAAAGGCGACTTTGATCAGGTCACCCTCCTTTAATCATCTCCACCCTCCATGAATCGTGTCAATCATTCGTGATCGCGTCCACCGTAACCGAAAATGTGTGGCTAAGAATCGTCCTCGCGTTTCTTAAATTGACATCGTTCTCGTTTGAACCCAGCTCCTTGTACATATGTATAAAAAATCCTATATATGTTATATTCTCTCTCCTCTTTTCAACCAAAACATCAAAAACTAAATAACCAAATACGTAAATAACAAAATCTCTATAACCATTTATGATCTAACAACAAAATTTTCGGTAAAATGGAGATGTCAATATATAAGGGTGACAAAAATGACCAAGGTTTTAAATGGCGTGAGGCGTGGTGTGGCAGCGAGGCTAAGCATCAAGCCTTAGGAACCATGGCGAAACCATGACATTTTTAAGGCGCGACTTATGGCGTGAAATTTCTAGTTCATATAAATTATTATATATAATATTTTATATTTTGAAATGTTATTCAATGAGTTAATAGGAATAAACAAGTTAGAACTAAGTTATATACTAAAAACTAGCAAATAAAACCTTTAAAATGTAAAGAAAAATCAAATTTTGCATTAGAAGAACTGCGCAGTAGGTCATGACGTGCCACGGGTTTAACGTAGCGTGAGACCCAAGCCTTGAAACCATGGGACGCCATGACGGCTGCAAGGTGAGTTTTTTAGAATAGTGCAAATGACAATCAACTCTTATAAAAGACTATGTAACATTAAAAAATAAATATAAAATAATAAAATACTTTAATAATTCAATTTTTTTTTTAATTTCTAACCAATGAGATTGTTCGAATAATTGAATTTGGCTGGTGGTGGGCACTTGTTGATAAGGAATGGAGGTTGTTTTCAACATTGGCCCATAGAAAGGGATGAATCATGAGACCTCCATTTAATATGATGTTAAAATTTTAGATTTAATTATTTTTATGAAATTGGTTGTGTTAATGTAATACAAGAGAGTTATAAAAATTTATTTTTAATCTGAAGTTTATATTTGAATAAAGTAAAAATAATACAATCATATATAATATACGTATATGTTTATTTTTATTTATATTTTTGTTAATGGCAAGTTAACACAAGTTTCAGTGGTATCAGGCATTTTTACGGGCAATCTCACTAATCTGCTGCGACCCGTCTCAACCGATAGCTGCACCCAACCGACAGGTTTTAGGGACCCTATGGACCAACCTGAACCGGTCCCGAAGGACCAGATCCAGAGCCTGGATATCTCAGAAAAATGTCGTCCATGATAATCAAACCCTGATAGTGTGGCTTTCACTCCACATCTTCAAAAGATGTTAGTTATCCAACTAAGCTAGCCCATTTAATGTATATGTTTATTTTTAGTCAATTGTTTTAATTTCATATTTTTTCAAGAACATGAAGATTGAAAAGAAATTATATTATATTATATAGAAATTATTACAATTTCACATGATTTTAAAATGTAAGAGTTTATATATTACATAATAAGATATAGATCTATGATGTTTCAAGCATTGCATTTTTATAATAATATATACACAACATGTGTGTGTGTTTCCACGTAGACATACTTTATGGACATTTGCAATTATCTTCGTATTAAATTTTTTTGTTTTAGAATATATAGTGTTAAGAAATAATTATGAAAAATAACATTAAAACTTTGTGAAATATTATAAAGGTATATAAAAACTTGAATTTTCACAACAAATCTATTGGGAAGGTTTACATTCATAATGTGTTGTTGTAAAATTTCATTATTAGTTATGTGTGTGATCATGTGAAAATAATTGTCAAATGAAAACGTGAAAACAAAATATTCATCTACATTCAACTAGGTTCACTGGCCTATTTCTTTCAACTTAACTGAAATTTAAGTCTATATATGGTCAATGTAACACGATAGATCTAATATGTTGATCAAGACTTAAATTTTTTTACTCATGTTTTGCTTTATTTTCTTTCTTAATTAATTTATAGTTTTGAGTAATGGGTGTTCAAAAAACCCAGAAAACCAAGAAATTGCACGAAATCGTTTGATTCGAGACTAAAAAAACCAATAATTGAAAATTTTTGAAAAAAAACTAAAAAACGGTTATTCACGGGGGTTTTGGTTTTAAATTTTAGGTACATACGAGTACCACACTGAACTGGATATAATATTCAATATTAGGTAAACAAAATGCACGCTTAATTATATACGATTACAACAAATCAAGTTAGTAAAATTTTAAAGATAAAGAATCAGGTTGAAAATATTCCTAAAAATATATTCAATTGTTCACTTTATATTCAATCATTAAAGTTATCATTCACTTTATTGGGTTGGGTTTTCGTGAGAAGTTGAGTTTAACGTCAAAAATGTGAAAAACAGTTATCAATCGTTGGATTCTTATTAGGATGAGATGCACCATATCAAATCTTTTTTAAAAACGCTATTTATGGGAAGACATGAAACCATAAGAGATCAAAGCCTTCAAATCCCTTTCTCATATTTCTCAATATTTAACTCAACTACTTATACAATAGACTTTATAATCATATTTACTATGTCCATTATTTATAAAAGATTTGAAAGTATGTTAATCATCCAACTTAATTCTTTGATTTCTTTCATACTTACTTTGACTTGTATTAAAAATCTCTCCATTTAAACTTGTAACAATCACCCATTAAAAAAGAGGAAATAATTTGGAGTTATTAGGTCATCTTTCAAAGTACACATCTCCTTGTCACCCCCACCACCACTACCTACCCCTATGAAGTTATAAAAGGAAAACAACACTAAACTGATAAAAGACATGAAAGCTTACTTATAAATAATCAACCTCTCTTATTTCCTATCATTCTTTAACTTCATATGATATGCATTTCTACTTTTTATGTGCTTTCAATTCCCTATCACTGATATTATTTTTATTCATCCAAAAGTAAATAAAAACTAATTCAAAACGAACCAAAGTTATTTATGATTTTTGATGTTGATGTTTCTGGATTATTTGTGGAATTTTAGGAAACGATTAAATGGCTATACAACATAAATGTGCACGTAAGCAAATAACTGGAAACTTCTTGATTTTTATTAAAGAATATGATTGATGCTAAATTATGTTGTTTGTATGTACAAGGTTGGTGCTATTGACATAGAGCCACTACAATGGGTTTTATCGAAAACTTAAAGCAATTACAAGCTTCTTTTATAATTTGAACTATATAGTAAAAGGATCTTAGTTTTGAAAATGTAGATTTTGAAAGCAAACAACAATTACTTTGTTGTAGCATCCAAAGCCCAAAGCAACATGAATATGACCAAATAACTATGAATCCAAGTTACCATGGTTGAAGTAAGTGGTAGTTCACAATTCAAAGCTTAAAAAAGAGCTTTACAAATCTCATTTTCTATCTATGTGAGACGAGTTTTTCATCTGCCTTCGACATGCTTATTTGTCGACTTCCTTTAGTCACCGAACATTTTGAGACTACCGACAAGTGTAAGCAACGTTCAACCGTTTATAGTACCCTTTTGTGTATACACTTATATTTTTAGAGTTATGTCTAGTTAATGTAAACAAAAAACATGTAAATATAATTTTAGAGTCAGACTAGGTAATATGGGATGCACACCTAAATTATGTTACATAACTGATATTCAATAAAATTTTAAGGGCTTGTATGTATTATATAAAAAGCTGGAGTTCAAGGTAAGAATCTAGTGCCAAACTCAATTTTAAGGTATAATAAAGTATAAGATGTTTGAGTTTCCTAATTTCCTTAACTATTCTAACATATATATATATAAATAGTTGTATAAAGCCTATAGCACATTATGCAATATTTTAGTGGCCCAATATGACAATATATATATGGAGGCCTAGTATGACACAAGTGAACAAATTTAAATAACACCAACAAAATATATACCATATTATATGTACACCATAAACAAATTGGAAATTATTATTATACAAACTAACTAACAAGCTAGCTAGCTAACCAATAAATCTAGTTGTTTCTTGAAAAAACTAGTGATTCGGTATTAAACTAGTATGCTAGTGGATTCCATTGTTGGCACCACTACCACCACAACCGTGTTGCCACTACGTACCACCGTTGCCAATTAATATTATCACTTCACCCTCCCACTCTCACTCCCCACCATAACTAACCTTCATTTTAAGTTTACAAAAGATTATTGTATGCATTTATGTTAATAATTGGAACAAACATGAAAGATATAAATAAGACTAAGGCTTATTTAAGTTCATGTTTCCAAATGAAAGACTTAAATGAGGTTGATACTATATTAGGTATCAAAGTTAAGAAAAATAGTAAGGGTTATTCTTTAATTTAATGTTGCTATATTGAGAAAATGCTAGAGGTTGATATATTTTATAACATTCATTGGTGATCACTCTAGGTTCACTTAAGCGAAGGATCAAGCTCTTTGATATGTTTTCTTTGTATAAAACCATGGTAGAAACACAAAAAGAAAAGAAACTTAAATTCTACATAGTGTCATAGTAATAGAGGTGGGAATACTTTCCTACTAATTTTGTTTCCTATTGTGAAGAACATGGTATAATTCATCAAGTTAGTGCACCCTATCAGGGGCGGACGTAAGGTTATAGGAATGGGGGGATAGGCCCCCACTTAAAGATAAATAAATTAATTTGTTAAGGTTAAATTTTTTGAAAAAACCCACTTTCTTATTGGTGTCCCCCACTCAAATTTTTAGTGTGACCCCACTTGGAACAACAATAACAAGTAAAACTTACTTTCCTGTATTACTTCTTCACCTTTGTTTTTCAATTTAATACACAAACACAACACAGTTCATATATTTCTTCTATTTCTTTTTTTTTATTTCTTCTGTTTCTTCTTCTCCACCTTTTCTTCCTCAATTTATCTTCATAAATCATAAACACACCATCATGGCATAGTCCATAGGTTTCTTCTATTTCCTTCTTTCACCTTTTATTCTTCAATTTCTTTTATTTGATTTCAACCATAAAATTAAGTCGAACTCAATTAAAAAAAAAAACTCTTGGAATAAACAAAAAAAAACCAAAAAACCTTAAAATCAACAAAAATAACTTAGAAATCCCTTAAAATTAGCTAAGAAAACTTTAAGAATCCTTCAAAAATAGCGTGATTAGGCTAAAAATTTATTGGACGACTTTACGGGCCTTTTAATCATCTTTAAGGTGCCCCCACTACGGAAAATTCCTAGATCCGCCACTGCACCCTATAGATCCCAACAAAATGGAGTGATGGAAAACAAATGGAGTTTTAGTTGATATAGTTAACGCCATGTTAATTAATTCACATTTGCCACTAAATTAAGTTATCTTAGAGTTTGGGGATGTTTAGCCTACTATAAAGTCCATGATCCTAAGAAAACAAAGTTAGGACCTAGATGATTTAAAGAAGTGTGTTTGTGGGCTATGCAGTAAATTCAAAAGCCTATAGGCCCTTGGATTAGACTCCAATGTAGTAGTAGAGTCATGAGATGTTGAGTTTTTTTAGAATAAATTCAAAAATGACAATACAAACATTGATGAGATAAGACAAACATTAGAGATAATGCGTCTGAACCTTTTACTAGTAACAAACGAACTTCTTCAACTCTTAAGGTGCGTTTGGTTTGCAGGATTCCTTGGGAATCCGATGGAATTGGAATCCAATTCCTACAAAATCCAGTGTTTGATTGGTTTTAAAGGATGTAATTGGAATTTGAAGGATGGATTTTACCTATATGAACATAAGAGATGGCATCTCTAATAATAAAAGTATGAATCGACTTTTATAAATGTTCATGAAGCCATGTTGAGCACATGGATATAATAATGCTAAATGTTTATGGACATGTCTTGATAATCAATTTTGTGTGCGTGATTATTCTGGTTCTAATATATAAATCTCAGCTTAAAAGCTATAATCCGCCATTGATTTAACTTTGAGTAATTTATACTAAGTTAAAGTTCAAATCGAAAGATGCTTTTACTTATACATATTTGATTTTATTTAACGAATACTAAGTGGGGGATTGTTGTATATATAGTCTTCATTGTATTGATGAACTATGTTATATGTATAAAAAATTTAGGCACATCATTTATTCCACATTTGGAATAGGATTTGGCCTAGTTGTATGGACTTGCACATATTTTAACAATCACGAGATATCGTTAGCACGTTGAATGCGTATAAATTCCCCAAAATCAGATTTTTATGTTTGATAAACAGTGCTCAACATGAGTTTTAAGTTGACATAACTCAGTAGAAATCACATGAGATTCTAATTCCGGTACATGGAAACAGTGTTCAACACTAGGCATGAGATTCTAATCTAAGGGCCTGTTTGGTTGGTTTTCCATTAAGTCATGTATGGATAAATGTCTCTCTGGATTATATACTTTGATGTTTGTTTGTTGGGCTGAACAAACTATCTGAATAAGAAAAATGACCATTTTACCCTTTCATTTATTTATTTTTTTTTTTTATTGATTATTCAACATCTTTGAAAATCCTAAATCCCCACACCATTTTACCATGTGCATGTCATCTGATGGTTTTTTTTGTCAATTAACCTATTTTCTTGTTAAAATCCTAAATCCCCACACCCCCTTGAAAAAAGAACACGTATCCATTGAACTCTTCAACCATAGTCTAGAATCCATCAATTTATTTTGCCTCTAGATTGATGAACACCAAAGAAAACAGAACACTCACCCTCTCCCTCTCTAGATCGATGAACACCAAAGAAAACCCCTCAATTTGTTTCTATTTTCCGTTTATTCTCGATGAACATCAAAGAAAACCCATCAAAAGGAAGCAAGGAGATAAGGTAGGTGTCAAACATTTTTGCAGAAAAACCCACCTCCATCTCCATCTACATTGTGTGATTTGGATTTCGTTTTGTTTTTTTCCTTTAACAACCAGTGGCAATTCCACTTCTTCTCCGTCTATTAACTGAGGCAAAATAAGGGCAGAAGAGAAATGGACGAGCAAGTGCAGAAGGGAATGGCAGCGATTTGTTCAACCAAAGTGAATCGATGGAGAAAGGCGGTGATGGGAAGGAGGAGTAGAGAGATGGGAGAAGCAGATAGGTTATATCTCATATGTATTTCACAGGGGTAGGGATGGAAAGTTGGTGTTTGTATCCATAAGGGTGGGGTTTAAAAACTTATTCGCTAAGCTCTCCCTTAAATCATTAAGCCACTTCCAAACATTATACTATGGCTGCGCGAATAAACTGAAGAGTTTATTAAGCTCATTCAGCCGTTTCCAAACAGGCCCTAAATCTGTTGCACAAGTACAATGTCTAACATGGTTTTTTAGTTTTGAATAACACCGAAAGTTAGTTAATCTTACTCATAACCAGTCGCATATTCAAATCCTTCCAATCCTCTCCTTTCTTTTAATGAAATTTGAAGATGTGTTCATAGACATGTTTTGCTGTTTAACATCTCTTCCTTGTAGATTTTATGGTACCACTTGTTCACCCAATAAATAAAATTCCAAGTTAATCAATCTCTAAAGATAAAAAGTTCACACTTTGCTTTTTTTTAATCCTCACAACAAGCATTCATTTCTTATCCTGCAAGAGGTTTATCAAATACAGATTGTTCATTTCCCTTCTCTATTTTCCCTTCTTAGTTCTTATCCTGTAAGAGGTTTACCTTGATAACCGAGCGGATTGATGAATCAAACCCATCCCCATCAAAAATGAAATCTTTTCTCGAGTCCCATCCCCATCAAATATGAAATCTTTTCACGAGTCCGCAATGGTAAGGCCATAAACGATCCAGCTCCAACCAAAAAGACCCGATTTTTAAATAGACTTGACACCAATCAAAAAGATTTGGCTAAAAGATTTTGGTTTGAGCTTGATCGTTAATAGAAAGCGCATAAACCATCACAATATTGTGATCACTCTAACAAGATCACAATCTATGCCACGTTTGTGATCCAATCCCACAATAAAATCGCAATTTATGCCAATCTAATGGGACTACAAAAAAAAATAATCTTATTGCATAATGAAACCCTACCATTAAGTTCAGTAGACTTGATACCAATCAAAATACTAACGGGCCATTTACCAAACCAAATAAGCACTTGAAAAGTTACATTACCTCACTTGCTTTATTTTTACCAAACCCATTAAGCACTTACATTACCTCACTTGCTTTACTTATGTAACATTCTCGGTAGGGATGTAAACGAGCCGAGCCGAGCTCGAGCTCGGCTCGTTTAAGTGTATAAAGCTCGAGCTCGGCTCGTTTCGAGCCTTATGTGTCAAGCTCGAGCTCGAGCTCGTCAAGATTTTAGCAAGCTCGAGCTCGGCTCGTTTACCTATAAATCAATATTTATTCTGTATTTTTTTATTTTTAATATTTTTATTATTTATTATTTAATTATTTAATAGTTATTTTTAATATATATTAGTTGAGGCTCGTTTAGGCTCGCGAGCTTAATTGTAAAAGCTCGAGCTCGTTTATTAAACGAGCTCGAAATAAGGCTCGAGCTCAAGCTCTTAACGAGTCGATCCCGAGTAGCTCACGAACAGCTCGGCTCACTTACACCCCTAATTCTAGGCCATCAAAATTGCTTGCTGCTAAGTATATTCAACCCAATAAGCACTTAACCGACAAATATCATTTACACTATAACGAACAAGAATCTCGGTCCTCGTAATGACTCTTACTAGGGAAGGGCCTCATTGGTTTCTATGCTCAATTGATAAATATAATAAAGTAAATGATAACAGTAAACGTTTAGTCCACAAGTATTACATCCACATAGAAATCCCTGGCTGCATTTACCATGGGATACATATAAACCAATTTTGGATCAAGTTTTACGTTCATAAATTATCAAACATGTTTCTAATTATCAGTCATTAGCAATTATAAAGTTCTACACTCAAAAACATATAAACCAAAAACATCAACAAATAACAAATTATAGAGCATATTTTTAGATTTCTGAAACAAAAAGTTGTTTTAAAATTTAAGTTCAAATCCATCAAAATCAAAGTACTCTGCCAACATAGCAACTAACAGGAATAATCATAATTGGCAATTGAAAACTGAAAACAAACCTAAGCAGTAAGCACAACACAGCCACCAGCTTCCTTGATCTTCTTCTCAGCGGTCTTCGAAATGAGCTTGGCCTTAACCACCATAGGATGCGTCAAAGGCACAGCTCCCTTTCCCAACACCTTAAAGTAGCCAAGCTGAGTCACATCGACCACCGGAACCTTGTCGGCCGACGACTTCTCCTTCACATCTTGTGGCACCATTGACCAGAGCTTGTCGACGTTCACGATAGGGCAATGGAACTTGTTCCTGAGCCTGTGGAAGTACCTCATACCGACCTTACCGAAGTAACCGGGATGGTACTTGTCGAAGAGGATACGGTGGTGGTGCATACCTCCAGCGTTACCTCGACCTCCAGGATGCTTTCGGTGCTTTCCAATACGTCCATGACCGGCGGACACGTGTCCTCTCTTCTTCCTGTTCTTCCTCAATCTGGTAGTCATTTTACCCTAAATAAACACAATAAATAACAAATCTATGTGTTAAAATCAATAAAATGCACGATTCATACACACACATCACTGTTCTTCAAATCAAAGATGAAAAATTGAAGAAATTCACCGACTCGATTTCGATTGAAAAACTAACATAGAGTATAAATTCTTCTACATCGGTGAACAAAATAAATCACAAATCTCGAAGTTGAAATCATTGAAATGTACGACTCATACATACACATCGCTGTTCTTCAAATAAAACTCGAAAAATCGAAGAAATTCACCAACTCGATTTCGATTTTCGACGGAAATACCAACGATATAGAGTATAAATTCTACATCAATGTAGACAATAAATAACGAATCTATAAGTTGAAAACATTAAACTGTAAAACTCATACATACGCATCACTGTTCTTCAGATAGAAGACGCAAAATCGAAGGAATTCACCGATCGATTTCGATTTTCGACGGAAATACTAACGATATAGAGTGTAAATTCTACATCGGTGACAAATGAATTGATCGTCGGAATAGTATGCATATAGAAGAAGAGAACGGAGAACGGAGAACGGCGGCGGTGGAAATACATACCTCTTAAGCAAACTCCGGTGGACGGCGGCAGAAACCCTGGATTCAGTCTACCATAAGAAGTGAAACCCTAGCTCGCTTTTATAGCGAATAAGAAGAAGTCCATGTGAATATGAGGTGCGTATTAATGGGCCGGATTATCTGGGCTTTATGATCCTAATAATGGCCCAATGAGATTATATGATTCTATAAAATAGCCCAATTCAAACGTCACCGTTTTAGATTTGTATTTAGATGGATGCTAATTAGAAGATTTAAAGATAATGAAATGATATTTCATTTCATCGGTCTAGTTTATCTCCTAATAATTTTCATCATTTTTTACCTATTTTCAGTTTAACTAGCAAAAAGACTTCTTAGTTGGATTCCTTTATATACACAAAATTCCAATAACAATAAACTAGGTTTCTACAACAATATAATAACATAAATATGATTAATGAAAATGAGCTAATCAACTCTTAAGTATATGCAACAATAACCAACTATAAAATGCAAGATAAAGCAAAATAAGAGATATAGTGAGAATTTTATGCAGAAACCCAAATTGAGAAATATCACGGACAGAGAATGTCAAGGACTAATCCATTATTACTTAATGATAATACATTCAAGGTTTTACAAAACATTAACAATGGGGAGGAACTTGTATGGTGTTCTTCAACTCACAAGTTAAACTTTGATAAAAAGATAATAAAATGAGTAAAGTGTAAAAAGGGTGTGTTTTCCAAATCTAAATATTCAGATTTGGAATGATGGTTAAACAAATAAAATAATAATATAGAGTGGGAAGATGGCAACTAAAAAGAAGGAAAATATGAAAAAAATGAGTGCAGGAAAAAAAAGTCCGCGCATCTTGCCTCGTGGGTAAACTCGTATGGGAACCCGCACTAGACACTGGCAAGGAAGTCTCAAGAAGCGTTGCAACCACCGACACGACCAAACTCGCATTGTTTTCGTTTTGTTTGGTTGCAGACGAGCTATATTCTCACAAAAAATATAATTATTTTTATAGTCACATCTATTTGATATTTTGGACTAATGGTTCGAATAAGTTCTTTGATCACTTCTTTTAAATCCTCTTGGAATGTTTCCTTATAAGGCCATAAGTATTGTTTCCTTTCATACTTTCAGTGTAAAACTTTAAGTGAAGTACCACACCCTCATACCCTAAACCCCTATATGTGTGTGTGTGTGTGTGTGTGTGTGTGTGTGTGTGTGTGTGTGTGTGTGTGTGTGTGTGTGTGTGTGTGAATAGAGAGGGGGGTGCTCGGGATTGGAAGCCCTCAATCGTACCCACTGGCAGTGGCGGAGCCGGGATCTTGGTCCACAGGGAGCATCAATTACAAATACTTAAATTAAGTGGTCGTTGATCAAATTCTTACCTGGTAAGTGTTTACCGACAAAATATTCACATTCAACTACTTTATCGCGTAATATCCTTAGCCTTGAAAGCGAATTGTTTGTAAGCATTTAAACCCGCTAAACACTTACTGGAAAGAGTCGTTTCACACACTGGAGTAAAAGTGTTGTCTCTTACCAAGTAAGCTTTTTGGTTATCGTTATGCTCAATTAACAAGGTAAATGATATTGATAAATCACTTACCCCAGTAATAGTTAGTGAACGACCCCTAAATATTAATTTTTTTGGAACAATAGAAAACAATAGAGTTTTAAAAGTGATCTCAATGAGTTTTCATTTGTTTGAAATTATCATAATCATTCTTATCTAGCATAGACGAAAAACAATCGATTGTTTTCCCCTTTTAAAAAGCCTATTCATGACTGTTACGTGTTAAACCAGTTAACCAACTAAATCGAATAAGTTCATCCATAGACCAACTAGATAATTAATTAGAAAAACTAGCACCAAACCAAATAACTAATAGTTAGTGGTAACAATCCATTTTAACAAGCCCTAACTATAGAAAAAATATCTTAGTTAATAATAACAATCCATTTTAACAAAATACAACTTAAATTGATAATATATATATATATATATATATATTAAAAGAGAGTTTTTGCTGATGTCATGATTATGAAATTGAGCCATTTCATTGGCCAATTAAAGAATAATCATTAAATGATGATGTTATCAATTATTCTTATTTTTTTAATATCATAATTATCTTTATAATTTACATTTTGTATCCTTAGAATTATTTGAATAAATTACTTTTTATCCCTTAGTTTCTCATTTTTCACTTTAGATCCTTATCATCTTAAGATAATAATATATATTAATTAAAATGTATTAAAATTTTTGTTTTTCTTTTTAATAAATTATACCATTATAATCGTCATGACAATACCTTCAAAATGAGTCTAATATTGAATATTTTTTTAATTTAACTACATTATTAAAATTAGATAACTAAAATATCTATTTTAATATGCAATTGTAATGGCAATTGTCGTGGAACATATAATTTACATAACTAATTAATTGGTAATGGCAATTGTCATACAAAAGTCTATTCTTATTAAAAATTAAAATAACATGTTTAAAATGTCCGTATATTATACGAGCCATTAACTAGTAACCTATTAAATAAATAGCAATATCCAAACAAAATTTTTATTTTATTTTTTAAGTGTGTGAACCAAAACCCATCTGACGGTCCAATAACAAACAAGGAGGATTATTTACTTAGGCTTTGTTTGGCAAGCATAAGCTAGCTTATAAGCTAGTCCATCCAAACATGTACTAGGAAGCTAGCTTATCAGCTAGCTTATAAGCTAGCTTTTTGAAACGCTACTTTGAGTAGCTTATGAGGAGCTTATTGTAGTTTTTTCCAATTATACCCTTATTAATATTAATTATTAAATTCAAATATACCCTTTTTGGTCATTTTACATACTCATAAGCTAGTTTTTGCCAAACATAATTTGTTCAACAGCTAGCTTATCAGCTACTAGCAAGCTTATCAATCAACAGCTAGCTTATCAGCTATCCGCTAGCTTATCAGCTACCAGCTAGCTTATAAGCTACGCTTGCCAAACATAGCCTTAGAGTACTAATCAAGTGCACTAAATTATTTATATAGAGAATAATTATTAAAAGATATGAAAAGTTAGGGTTAGCAATTGCTAACCCTTGTTATTGAATACCTTCGCCCCTGCCCGCCGGCTTGTACCCGCACAGGGCATCCCACCACCCTTCCCTACCCCTGCATGAACCAATGGTTGAACCCGTCCCGTACCCTCAATGCGGTACGGGTGGTCTAACAATAATAAATTGTTTTATGTCATTTTTTATTTTAGCTAATATATATTTAAAGTAAAAAAGCATTAATTGTAGAATATTAGCATTCTGTAAAAGAACTATTAAGAACAAACAATTGAGAGAATCAAAAGTATGGGGATGAACTTCTCATTAACAATGACCCCTTTAAATAGGGATGACTTTACAATCACAAAGAAAATGTTCATTATGGTAACTCTATTACATGGAAATTATTCTTTCTATTCTATCTAATATCTTTCTTGTTGATGAAGGCACATAAATCCTTCAACACTCCCCCTTGTGCCGATTCAAAAGAAAATGATGGTGCACTATCGTTGCCTCGTTAAAACCTCCCGTCAAAACAAAAACCCAGTGGGAAAAAATAAAACTAGGACGAAGGAAAGAGTACAACGCACCCATTATAGACAATTACTTTAGTCTAATGCTCCTTTAGATTCTTACATCAATCATAGGAGTTTAGAAAACAGAAGGTATATAAACTGTTGCCTCACTAAAACCTTACACCAAGGAACAAAACCCAATGGGAAAAATAAAACCTTGGGTGAAGGAAAGAGCACAACATACCAAGATCAAATGTATAGTAGACTCCCCCTTTTGTCTACTACTCCCCCTGATAAGTACATTAATCAAGAGAGTTTTGAAAGTCTCCTCATTCCAATGCTTTCAACATGTTTCTTGTTCGTCTGATTTCAGGACCCCCGTGCTCTTTTATGATTTTAATTATTTTATTAATTGAACGGCAGCGGTGCCAAAAACAGGTGTGCAAAAGAAATAAAACAAGTAACCTTCGGTCCAAGTATAAACCTCCAATTACTGTCGTTTTTCTAAAAACAAGTAATAAAATGCTACAAGTACCAGATATCGATCCCACAGGGAAGCGGTAAAAACAATCTTTCGAGATTCAGTTTTTGTGAAAGTTAACTTCAAATGGGGTTTGGATGACAAAAGTATTTTGATTGGTTGGTTGATTATGAGCTATTTTAAAAGAACAATTATAAAAAGGAGCCAGGGGTGTAAAGTCTTTTAGTTGGAATAAAAATAGGTAAATAGGATAGGAAGTAGTTTAATAATCTCAATTATGCAGAAATGATATCCAAGTAACTTCTGAAAGTTTATCACATTTTCATATAGCCCAACTATTTATCGATGAGTCTAGATGCAATCTTTAATGAAATGTTAAAATATATCAACACTTACGTAACCTCTGAAAGATTAACACATTTTCATGCATCTGACTCATCGTTAAATAATTAGTTATAATCTTTAATGGGATACTAGATCTGATACCAACTTCAGAAATAGTGCCAATTGTAGTCCCTTAAGAGACTAACACATTTTCATGTTCTTGGATTATTACTAGTTAATTATTAGACATACTCTTTAATGAAATGTTAAAGACGTGAGATAATAGCAACGAGTGTTGTCACCCACTCATATACCCCCAAAATAACATTTTAGTAACTTCTGAAAAGATACCGCATTTTCGTACATCTGGTTAACCGGTAAAAATCCAAGGACAATCTTTAATGAGACATTTAAACTTGGAGTGACAAAAATTGAGTTTATATAAAATACTTTTTTCTTTACCAAAGATCCATTCCAAAGCAAACCTTACACCCCAAGCTATGAAATTAGCCTATCATGTTTGGGTGTGTTTTACGACTATTTTTAAGCTAATAATTAATTGAACAAGAGAACGTTAGTATCACAAGAGTAATTATAAAATGCAATAATTAAAACAGTTGATAAGGTGCTGTTACTGGAATTGACCAGTGAAAATTAAAACAATTGAGAAAGTGCAGTTACTGGAATCGACCAGTCGGAATTAAAGCAGATAATAAAGTAATCTAAACGTATCCAATTACTGACATGAACATATCCATTAGTACTTATCTCAACTCTTAACAAATCAGTACGGAAAAAAGATGCAATTACGTCATTGATTTATATACTTATAATGAGATTATATATATATAGCTACGGACATATATATATATAATTATATATATATCTATAAATAGAAGAAATGAGAATTAACGAGAGACAATTATGTAACATAAATAATACATAGATTGTAAATTCAAGGATCACCAAAACACTTGGCGACACTTTCGGGCAAACAACGCGTTCCAAAAGAACCCGAAAGCAAAATCACCAAGTGCTCCAAAAAGAGAGTACGTGCTCGGTCTCGTCGCGAGAAAACCCGAGAGTTTTGTGTGTGCACTACAAGAACCGAAAGGGTGTTTTTCTAGAGAGTAATATTGCCACTAACTAGGCAATGCAAGTGAGAGATGATGTTTTCAAGCATGCCTTACATACATATATATACTAGTTCTTATGGATCATGGACTAAGAAAAACAAAAACTATTGCATTTGGGCTTCATACTTCCAGTCTTCATTCGGCCCACAGCAACCGGCCCATCATCAGTAGTCCAGCGACAGCAGCAGCCCAAGAGGAAGAAGAGTGCAGCCCAACATCAAAAGAAATCCCAGTGATCCATGAGTGGTACGCTGAAAATATAAAAATTAATCGTAAGCTTTGTGGCCTTAACTTGCATGAAATCACATATATTTATAATTTCTTGAAATATGTTCAAAAGATAAGATTTAAGCAAGAAACAAGTAACAATATCATGTATTAATTACAAAATGCATGAAAAAGTGGGTTCAGAAAGGGTTAGAATGTTAACCCTATCATTTCTCAAATGTGACTTTTGGCAATGATTTGGTAAACAAATCAGCCACATTCCCCTCAGACCTTACTTGGTTCACTTGAATCTTAAGGAGAGTTTGTTGTTGCTGATTATAGAAAAACTTTGGCGAAATATGTTTTGTATTATCACCCTTGATATATCCTACTTTCATTTGTTCAATACAAGCTGCATTATCTTCATATATGCATGTAGGATTATGAGTGGTTGAACTTAAACCACTAGCCCCTCTAATATGTGTAATGATAGACCTTAGCCATATACACTCTCGAACTGCCTCATGTAGAGCGATAATCTCATAATGATTCGATGAGGTAGCTACAAGGGTTTGCTTAGTAGATTTCCAAGAAATCGTTGTGTTCCCAATTGTAAAAACATATCCTGTTTGGGAACAACATTTATGTGGGTCAGAGAGATACCCAGCATCAGCAAAACCTACCAATACGTTGTTTGGGGTTTCATTGTATGGGGTAATGTTTTCATTGCTAATAGGTATTGTAACCCCATTTTTCTCTCTGTAGGGATAGAATAAGCCCATGTCAATGGTTCCTTTTAGGTATCGAAAGATATTCTTTATACCATTCCAATGACGTTGCGTTGGCGCGGAGCTAAATCTAGCTAACAAGTTCACTGAGAATGCAATATCTGGACGAGTACATTGTGCTAAGTACAATAATGCGCCTATTGCACTTAGATAGGGAATTTCAGCTCCCAACACTTCTTCGTCATCATCCTTTGGACGAAATGGATCTTTCTTTATATCCAAACTTCGACCGATCATGGGAGTGCTAGCCGGGTGCGCTTTATCCATATTAAATCGCCTGAGTATTTTCTGGATATAAGCGGACTGGTGGATTAGGATTCCACAAGCTCGGTGTTCTAGTTCTATCCCTAGACAATACCGAGTTTTCCCAAGATCCTTCATCTCAAATTCAGATTTCAAATAACTTGCAGTATCTCTAATTTCATCAAGAGTACCTATTATATTCATATCATCGACATACACAGCTATAATTGAAAATCCAGAACTTGTTTTCTTTATAAAAACGCAAGGGCACAGTTCATCGTTCTTATATCCCTTTCTAATCAAGTATTCACTCAGACGGGTATACCACATCCGTCCGGATTGTTTTAATCCGTAAAGTGAACGCTTTAATTTAATTGCATATGCATTTCGTGGTTTACTTAAATCAGGTAATGTAAGACCATTAGGTACTTTCATGTATATCTCTGAATCCAGATCCCCATAGAGATATGCAGTAACCACATCCATAAGCTGCATTTCCAGTCCTTCGGAAACTACTAGGCTAATTAAATAGCGGAACGTTATTACGTCCATCACTGGGGAGTATGTCTCCTCATAGTCAATTCCAGGGCGTTGTGAGAAACCTTGCGCCACGAGGCGAGCCTTATATCTTATGACTTCGTTATTCTCATTACGCTTTCTGACAAAGACCCATTTATGTCCTATAGGCTTTACACTTGGTGGGGTTAGCACTACCGGACCAAATACCTGTCTCTTTGCCAAAGAATCTAGTTCTGCCTGGATTGCTTCTTTCCATTTAGGCCAGTCTGCTCTTTGTTGACATTCTTCAACTGAGCGTGGTTCGATATCATCGTGCTCTATGATCTCATGAGCAACGGTGTATGCAAATATATCATCAATGAGTGTGGATGATCTTTCCATCAACTCATGTGCATTCTCATAATTCATTGAGATTTCTTTGTTCTCTGGAATCAATATTGACTTCGAAGCGTCCTCCAGTAATGATTAATGGACATAACTATAATCAGAGACAATCTCATGAGAAGGATTTTCAGTATTGATGATAAATGGATCAGATTGTGCCGTACTCTCCTTTTTCTTTCGTGGACGAGTATCTACCGAACCAAGTGGCCTCCCCCTTTTCCTTTTGGGAGCCACGACCTCAACCACACTTCCACTATGTGTGGTTGCAACACTCTTTCCAACGGTGTTGTGCCCCTGTTTGGGGACTTCTAACCTTGCGGGTACATTTGCAGCTGGTATATGTGATCTTGTCACTTTTGCAATATCAGTAAACGCATCAGGTATCGAGTCTGCTACGTTTTGAAGATTTAGTATTCGTTTCACTTCACTTTCACATTGTGAAGTGCGGGGATCAAAATGAGACAAAGTAGGGACATTCCATGACAATTCCTGTCGTTCCCTTGGAAAATCCTTTTTCCTATCTCCCCCTAATGACGGGAAGAATGTCTCATCAAAGTGACAATCCGCAAATCTTGCGGTAAATAGATCACCCGTCAAGGGTTCTAAGTAGCGGATAATTGTTGGAGATTCATATCCAACATATATACTTAGTCGTCTTTGAGGACCCATTTTAGTGCGTCGTGGAGGCGCAATCGGCACATATACTGCACAACCAAATATGCGTAAGTGTGAAATGTCAGGCTCATATCCAGTTACCAACTGGTACGCAGAAAATGGTTGGCTAGCAGTGGGTCTAAAGCGAATAAGTAGAGCTGCATGTAATATTGCATAACCCCAAGCAGAAGTGGGTAAATTGGTGCGCATAACCAATGCCCTAGCTATCATTTGTATCCTTTTGATGGTAGCTTCTGCGAGACCATTTTGTGTATGCACATGGGGTACGGGATGCTCTACATCGATCCCAATAGACATGCAATAATCATCAAATGCTTGTGATGTAAATTCCCCAGCATTATCAAGTCGTATAGACTTGATAGGATAATCAGGGTGGTGAGCCCTCAAGCGTATAATTTGTGCCAAGAGTTTTGAGAATACAGCATTTCTTGTGGACAATAGTGCGACATGCGTCCATCGTGTCGAAGCATCAACCAGAACCATAAAATACTTGAATGGCCCGCATTCTGGATGAATAGGTCCACAAATATCACCTTGTATACGTCGTAGAAATGGAATGTTTTGCTTTGTGTCTTTAGCATAGGATGGTCTCGATCCTGTTTTAGCTAATGAGCAGGCTTTGCAAAAGTTCGGGGTATTTAAGGAGGCATATTGTGATGATGTTGTTGCTTCTTGTGCGTTAGAAGTCAACTGTTGCAATTTGGTAGATTCGGTTAATTGCTTCATCTTTCCTTTCATTCGAAAGAATGGGTGTCCATGTGTATTTTTCAACACACGTATCATCATATCACGACCAGGGTGTCCCAGACGATCATGCCAAAGCTTGTATATGTCACTGTTCAAAATTCCATTATTGATGACATAATATGATTCAATAACCCGAATTGTAGTTAGATACAACCCATTACTTTGACCTATCAATTTCTCTAATATATGTTTCCTTCCATATTCATTAGAGGTGATGTACATATATTCATTTCCATTCTCACAGTGTGTTTCAATATGATAGCCGTTAGAGCGTATATCTTTGAAACTTAACAAGGTGCGATTAGTTTTAGGAGCGTAGAGTGCTTCTTTGATTGTCATCTTAGTGCCATTAGGCAACAAAAAATTGGCAGTTCCTCGACCAAGAATTGAGTTAGATGATCCAATCATAGTAGTCACTGATGATTTATAATCATTTATCTCAGTAAATAGTAGTCTATTTCTTAGTATTGTGTGAGTGGATCCACAATCAACTAAGCATTCAAGTTCTCCTCGATACATTCCTACAAGGAACGGAGAACATTTTTCACATCAATGTTTTACAGGTTGTATGAACACAAACTAAAGTTTATTTATTAAATAACCAATCCAAACAATAAAATAACTTCACTAAAATAAACCGGTAACCATTGTCTTGAAAAATAAAACTAAAGAAATGAATGAAGATAAAGCATATTAATCAAAATTTGAGAGCTCTAGATTTGGATCATTGATGTTGATATTGGTGTTGGTGAAATCTGCAACTGTTAAATTTGTTTCTGGAGCATTACTTGTTTCTTCGAGGTAGTGGGATTCTTTTTCTTTAGATTCTCTGTATCTCTTGTAGGTGGCTGCTATAGCGTTGCTTGCTCGACAATGCTTATACCAGTGCCCAACTATACCACACCTGTAGCAAGGTTCGGTTCCATCTCTTGCTCTTTTAGAAGGATCGGTCATTGGTGCTTTTCCTTTTGAGTGCCCTTGATTACTTGGTCCAGCAACTGCATCTCTATTCCATGAGTTGGAAAATCCACCACGACTATTGCCGCGACCCTGTCCACGACCTCGTCCATGCCCCTGGCCACGACCCCGTCCACGTGATGAATGACCACCACGTGTGTGTGATTCAGTATGTTTAGTTCCATGTACTTTGGAGGTCTTTCCACCCCAAACGCTTGCATGATTAGATTCATGAATTTTCTTTGTCCCGAAAGGTCTAGCGTTGTTATTTAAAAGAACCTCATTGTGTCTTTCAGCCACTTGCAGTAGGTTGATAAGTTTGTTAAAGGTTGTGATTCTTTTACTATCATACTCCAACCGATACTGATTCATTAGTATGATTGCGGATGTAGGGAAAGTGGAAAGTGTTTTCTGAATCATGTCGTCTTCTGTGAGATCCTTGCCACAAAAGTTCAAACGTGCTTTGAGACGCAACATATCTTTGTTGAAATCGTTTATCTTTTTGTAATCAAGTAAGCGGATTTCATTCCACTGTACAATTAGTTCAGGAAGTAATGAGTCATGGATATTTCCAAATCTTCCTTTTAGTGCATCCCACAGTTCTTTGGGGGTTTTTAGTTGAAGGTATTCCCATCGAAGGCTGGGATCGATATGGCGTCTCAAAAACATTAAGGCATTTGCTTGCACCTTTTCTGAAGGGTTGTCTTTAGGGTCAGTAGGGGGGTTGATGGTGTAGGTGTAGTCTTTTCCAACGAAGGTAGTTTCTACGTCAGATACCCATCTGTGATATTCAAGTCCTTCTGAATCTAGGATATCAAATTCGGGGCGAGTTGGTTCAGCCATCTACAATAAAATGTTGCATAAACCACTAAAGGGTAGTTTCGCAAAATTGAATGAACTTTTGGTTTTAAAGTGAATGATATACAAAGTCGAATCAAATACGATTATGTTTACATTTTACTTTGGTTAGAAACCAAAATCCAACTATATTGAAAATATTATTCATATTCAACTATATTGAAAACAATATATATATATATATATATATATCCAAACCAGATTCTTAGTTTACCCTGGTATCGTTAGCAGTAAAGTCCTTAATCACTTATTTAGATTTAGGTCCTTCTTTCTAGCCCTGGGAAGTTCCATGTAATCCTTAAATAAAAAAAAGATTCTATTAACAAATAACCGTTAAGCCAAAATAGTGGGCCTTGCCCTGTAGAGAGTTCGTCCCCTGTAGTTAAGCATATTCTTCTGAAACTCTTCTTCTTATAGTTGATGTGATGGGTTAGGGTCATTCTTTAGCTTAAAGCTAAACAGAAGTGTTGACTCAGAGTCTTTCTTTTATTATCGGTAGGTAACAATATTCATATCGACTAGCACTCTTGGAAGTCTTATTACTTCGAAATTTGAGCATGACAATGTATCAAAGAAACACATGATTAATACATGCAATAAATTTCTATCTTATAATAAATAATATTATGAAACAACTCTAAACCAACAAGAACACCCATGTTCTCTCTCTAAATATCATAGATTCATAATTTAAGACCATTAATCAAAATTTCTCGAAAAACAAGCGCACTCAAAGAATTTTCGTTCAGGCTGAAAGGGGGTAACTTTCAACCCATTTTGACTCGTTGTAGGGATATCAGAAACAATACCCCCAACAGCATGCCGTTGTTGATCAACAGTAACCTGTTTCCCGTTATAAATTACGGAAACTTCACAAAAATCCGGTGCATTCTTCTTAATGAACTCACCTTTGCTTGATCCCTTTCTCAAGCGCCTACAAAACAAACATGAAGGTTTTTCTTTTACCTTTTCTGTGTTTTAGAACCAAAATCCCGAGCATTCTTATGAAAAAAAAATGAAATTCACCTCATTGAGGGCGCCCGTTTTGTTCCAATGACAAGTTTGGTAATGTTGACGACATGAATCAGATCAAGGATAGCTTTGGTAGGGTTATTACTCTCGAGAAGCATTGTCTCAACGCCTATCTGTTCACCCGACATCAATACTGAGAATTTATGTATTTTGTGGAGAATTTAAGTATTTTGTGGAAAATACTGGTTATTCTGACGTGGAATGTTAAAGGTCAAACACACCTTGGCATCTGTGCAGAGACGTATGTACTTTTGTAAGAGGCTTCTTCGCTTATTATTCTCTTCGTTTACATAGATTTGGACTTGATCTTTGCTTAGTTGGCTTCTCGATAGCTTTCCAACTTTTACAACACGGAAAATAGATACGTTAGATATTGAAGTCCGCCAAGTATTCCCATACAACATATTCCTCAAAATACAATAAAATTACTTTAATTATTTTATTTTATTTTATTTTATTTTCTTGTTTTTCTTTACAGATAACTTATTCATACGTTTTTACTTTTACTAACAACTCATCTACTTCACTAAAAAGTTAACCTTTAATAATAACTTATTCATGCCTTAATCTTACGGTTTTCAAGCACAATAG
This sequence comes from Centaurea solstitialis, assembly GCA_030169165.1. Taxonomy (NCBI): domain Eukaryota; kingdom Viridiplantae; phylum Streptophyta; class Magnoliopsida; order Asterales; family Asteraceae; genus Centaurea; species Centaurea solstitialis. The sequence goes on from CM058040.1 coordinate 98,301,121, forward strand.
ACACGAAATATTTTAAAATCGTCTAGATCTACTTAAATATTACAATCTTTTAAATCATTTTCTCTCAAACCTAAATCAAACTGATCCAGTAAATTCTACTTGAAAATAAAGCTTACGGTACCCTTAGGTATAGAGCGAACTTACGATCAAATAGCTTACTTGATAAAAAGATAGATCGTTTTTAATTACACAACAAATAAGACAATTTGAACACTCCTAGAATCAGCCACTCAATCAGCTCTAAAATGTGTCCCTTACCTATTGTTAGGATGGAGCCGGTCTGGATAAAGTTTGCCGGCAATTGATTCAAATAAAATATAATTATTTTAATAGTAATCTTTTTGATCCTATTTAATTTAATTATTTTTTATCACCATCAAATCCAAAAAACAAAAGAAAAAACATTTCCGGGTCGACCCGAACCGACGACACAAATCATTCTAAAACTGTTACGATTTCATTTCAACAGTTCAACTTGGCATGTTTGACTTTCAAAAGTCAAAGGGGGTGAGAATAGCAATTTTACCGGGAGTCTGGATGTGAGTGACCGGAGGGAAGACATGGACGAGATAGAGACGAGCTCCGGCGGAGACGAGATGATCGATGGCCCACTTAACGACGTCGAGATCGTTTTTTCCGACGGCAACGAAGACGTCGGCGATACTCTCGACGTCGTCTTTGGTGGTCCGGCCATTATCTTCGACTTCAACCTCGACGATCTCGGGCGACATAACTCGGCGCCAGGTTTCTTCTTGGATCTCCATTATTGTTATTATTATTATTATTTATTATGTGATTGATTGTATAATAAGAAGAAGGAGTAGGAGTAGAGAGAGTGGGGGAAGGGAAGGGGGGAGGTGAAAACAAAGGGTATGTGAGAGTGGTGGCGGTGGCTTCTTCTGATAAATGAAATCTGTCTCGTTGCTTTCAATGCCTTTTCTTCAATGCTTTATTCTTTCTTTATATCCTTCCTTTCCTTTCCTTTTATATATTTATATCTATTATTTTATATTATATGTAGTATTAGGTTTCAAATGAGAAGTAGAGAAGTGATCTCCACCACTCATTCGGTTAATAAAGGCGGCTTTGACCGGGTCCCCTCCTTTAATAATCTCTACCCTCCCATGAATCGCGTCAATCCCCCGTGATCGCGTCCATCGTAACCGATAAAAGCCACCTTTATTGACCGGATGAGCGGTGAAGATCACTTCTCTACTTTGTATTCTTTTAGCACTCCTCATTTGAACCTTTCTCTCTCTCTCTCTATATATATATATATACACACACAAATAAAAATACATTTAGGTCAAGTTTGGGGACAAGATTATACTAATCAAAGGGAAGGGAAGGTTTAGGGTTTTAATTTGATATGGACGGATTAAAAAATAGTGAGAAGGTAATAAATAAGGAAGATTATCTTTGATAGTTTGGTTGGTAAAGGGATAAAGCAATTTTGTTCGAATGCAAGATAGTTCGTAGGTTCGATTCTAGTTCCCGTGCTAGCCTCGGCCGCTAAATGAGACATAAAATACCCCTCATATTGGTGGTTTTGGAGGCGGGTTTCGTGTGAGACTGGTTGGGGTTGTCATTAATTAATTTTTTTTGTCTAATTAAGGGAGAGAAGGTTAGTGGAAAATTCGTTTGTGAATAGTTGGAAAAAAATCTAGTTGAAGATACATATGTGAAGTGACCTTAGATATCATTCTTATGAGTTCACAAATGCATCTTTAAATGGAATTATTCACATGTGAATCTTTTGTAACCGTCTTTCACAAAATTTAACCTTTTTATTTGAAGCTTATACTAATTTAGCAATTTGCGCAATTCTGTTTTGCACAATCCCTTCGTGTCATAAATTTATGTCACGTCAAACATGAAACAAAATTCTTGGTTGAGCCAATTATATGTTATCTTTTAATTTGATTTAATAACCTCAAGAACCGTTTTTTCACTTGGATTTTTGTCATTTGTTTACCGGCATATAAAAAACCAGTCAAACTTGAGAATTTAGGAGGGTTAGATTGGGATGCCAACATCGGGTGCTTAACTGAAATATGAATTATTAATAATGTTTGTTTTGATGCAATGAAGTGAACCATATTAGATAAATAATCATTCATCAACAAATTAAAGGGAACAAAAATCATACCCATTTTCATTTCTTAGTAAAATTGAATATAATTATTATGATTGTATCCTATACAAATTGATCATTTTTAGCTAGAGGTCAAATAAATATGCCCTTCATCTCCGTGGCTAACTGGCTATCGCTTGATATAATCTTTTTTTACCGAGCTTGGTCCTCAAAACAACTTGGCATTTCCATCAATATTGCAAAAATTGTTTTGATCTCTTTTGGCAATTGACTTTTTGCATTTGAAAGGAGAGCATCTTTTTGTTCATCCTTACATGTTTATATCAAATGGGTAGTCAATTATAGACCACTTTAGTTAGGCTTTGTGCACATGCAACAAGTCCAAAAGCTAACATGTTGTATAATCCAATATCGTCATGACTTTATAACACTGTAATAATAAAATCAAAATGGTATAAGTCAAATAAATCCCACAAAAAGTAATAGTCAGAAAAAGAGCCCAATGTTCGACGTTGTAGTCCCACATGTTTCGGTGCGTGATAAATTTTACATGATACCAAGATGCGTTGGCCGAATTTGATGGGTACCTGCTATAAATCATGAGACATGATTGCTAATGGGATTTTTAGATTTTAAATCAGATTGATTTGGAATTTTGAAATTAAGGTTTTGAAATGATGGAAGTTTCAATAAGTCTTGAATTTTAAACATTACCCTTAGATTTGCTTCCACTTAATTAGGAGGAAGTACCAAAATTTGATAGTGCTCCCCACAATTATTTTGGAATTCATATTGAGAACACCCACCATAAGAAGAGCATTACCGTCATCATTGTGCTGTCCTTGTAAAGTAGCACTAAAATTTTCCATAAAATAGAGGCACAAAACCAATATGTTGTTGGGATATGTGAACTCCTTTTGAATCGATATCTAAAAAGAGTATTTAGATAGAAAGAAGAATTTCATACATTTATACAGGTCCAATGGTCCGTGCCTAGCTGATATAGAACTTTAACATGCCCTCCAAACAGAGGCGAAAGTGTGTTTTGAGTCCCTAGGTGGTGTTAGACCAGACCTTGGCTCAGATACAATGGATACAATATCAAACGAGATGCCTTTATATATATGTATGTATGTATGTATGTATGTAGGGTCGGTTCAAATTCAGTATAATTGTGCCTAGCTGATGTGTATCTGTGTCTTTCCAATCCATAATGGTGCTAGACCTTGGCTATTATACCATGTTAGGATATGTGAAACTCTTTTAAATCTCTTTCCAAAAGACTCGTTATACTATGTAGATAAGAGAGTTTCCTACATATATACAAGTTTTATACTCCATGTGTCTGTGGGACAAATACGACTCCAAGATGGTCTGAAGCTATAAGATCAAGCATCATTAGTACGTCACCACCACACTAGAAACCAATACCTTTTGAAAGAGTTCAAAGAGCAACTTCTCATGCCTGTCGTTATTATGGACAAGTTGACGGTTTTGGCAACCCGTTTGAAGAGATTTGAGTGAAGTTGAGGACCTCCATGACAGATGCATCTGGACCACCACCATCTTCAATTCCGGTCCACTTGATGTCAAACACGATCATTGTGGCTCTGAATCGACCTTTTTTTTAAAACTAAAACGAGGTTTACTCATCTGATTCCTACATATGAAAGTTTCTTAAATGTCAACAAGATGCATATGCAGAGTTTAAGTCTTTAAAAGATAACTAAATTTGAGGCTGCTATCAAGATCCCAATGAAAAAGATTGAAAACACCAAAAGTAAAGTGATAACAAGTGGAGGGGACCAAGAATCCATTATATAGATGCTGGTCAATTATGCTACAAATGAATTCATCATAAAGAAAATATCATGACATAATATTCAAACCGTTATTCTTACACCCGATTGCTCTTGTAGCCGTAGGTAGGACCGTAGGACCCGTGTGTATTTGAGGGCAACTAACTACAATAATAAGATATACGGCTAGAGATTCTCTGAATCCTGACCCAAATGCGAAATTCTTATTCGGTTCCACTATCTTATATAACAGTTGGGTAAAATCTTAAATTTTAAGAATCCAGACATTTAAACCAAACCAAACAAATTCAGTATATCTTACTCGAAGGTGGAGTAAGGGGAAGAATGCAACATCTGTGACACGGGTGTCTGTGGGCCATGTTGTACAAGAATATGATTGTTGAGCAATGTCCCACATTGGACAAAAAGTGAACTTGTAATGTGCTTATAAGGGTCATGGGCTACTCGACTCATAGCCAATTGGTTTTGAGTTGGAATCCCACAAACTTACATGGTATCAGAGCAAGGTTCACCCGTGGTTGGTCAAAAAGCCGCACGGACTCCACGTAGCCCAAAGTATCCACGTGTTAGGTTGAAAAGAACGCCACACGTGAGGGGGTGTGTTGAGCAATGTCCCACATTGGACAAAAAGTGAACTTGTAATGTGCTTATAAGGGTCATGGGCTACTCCACTCATAGCCAATTGGTTTTGAGTTGGAACCCCACAAACTTACAATGATATACGTCTACCGGTAGAGATTCTTTGAATCCTAACATCAATGGGAAATTCTTATTTGGGTTCCACAATCTCTTATTGTAGTGAGGTAAAACTCCTAAAATTTTAAGAACAATGACATTAAACCAAACCAAACAACCTAGTACATTTGACCCCAAGGTGGGGTATGGGGAAAGAATACATCATCTGTAAGCATTAAACAAGCATCGTAGGGGGCAGATTCACTTAATAATTTGTATTAATTTCATTATTATTATTTTTTTGTGTGTGTGTGGGGTGGGGTGGGGGATCCATTAGAAAATAAAATTAGAATTTTTTTAAGGTTAAAAACAATATTTTTGTAATTTCTACCATAGTTCCCTCTAGTCAATTTTCATATAGGACCCCATCAACCAAAAAAAAAAAAGAACTCTTGAAATCAACCAAAAACACAGAAAAAGGTCTCTTGAATCGCCAATAAAACTTAAAAATCCCTTAAAATCAACCAAGAAATCTTTAAAAATCCCTTGAAATAGTGGAATTAGGCTAAAAATATATGGATGAGTTTGCGGCCCTCCAATCTATCTTAAAGGTGCCCCCACCAAGAAAAAATCTTGGATCCGCCACTCGGCTCCATGCCTATAAAATGAGTCCATGGTGCACCCCAATGAAATGCACTTTAAGTATCTTATTCTTTTATTTAACTACAAACCCTTCCGTCACTGGGAATCCTTTCGTTCTTTTTACTTTGACAGATGGTCAAAATTTCATCCGGGTTCGAATCATACTGAGAGGTCCGCTACACATAAGTAATAGTTGAAAAACACAAGAAGGTTTATCTTTGTCTACAGTTGGGATCTTTGTCTTCAACTCCATGTTCATAACATAATCTTTGCTATCATCATTCATTCGATGCAGAGAAGCCATGTGTTTAATTCATTCTAATATCATGGAAAGAAATACAAATGATTAATATGATAAGATTATTTGAATATTATCATACATCATGAAGCAAACTATACCAATGGTGGGGTGTACTAATGATATCTATATCTAATTGCACTCACACACACATACACACCCATATATATAACATATCTCCAACTTAGTTTTCACCAATTTCTGCAACAAAACAGGTCTCTGAATCTAGCACGAAAATGGCGAAACCTTTTCTTCTTGTTCTCAAGCTTTTGATGGTGTTACTAGCTCTTGGCTGGATATCTATTTGGGTTCTGAAACCAACACAGTTATGGACAAGAAAATGGAAAGCAGCTGAGGATGCTGCAAGAACTACAGTTTTTGGTTCTAGTGGTAAGATCTTGAACTTAGAGGCTGAAAATGGATTAAAAACAAGAAAATAAACGACGTTTTTATCTAATTGCAGGTCTTGATTTCGTTGTTTACTCATTTCCTATTATTGGTTCCGTGATGATTGGATTTGTCTACTTGCATTTCAAACCAAAGGAACAGAATGGCAGGTAAATAATTTATTAAAAGTCTGAATTATTGATTAAACTCGTTGATAATTACCTCTTAAGCATTGTGTGATGTCAGAAAAAGGAGGAGTTCGATCGCAGCTCTGTCCAATCCGATCGTGGTCAATAGCTTCATCGGTGTTTTGTCTGCCATGGAAATCCTAGTGATCTCCTTCTTCATCGTGTTTCTAGCGTGGACATTCTGCATACACATCTCTAATGATTTCAAGAAGATGATGCCAGTCAAATCACTGAAATTAAACATGTGAGTATGCCCTTTTTTTGGTAACCGTGGGTGTTTGTGTCAGCTTGTCTGCAGCTCGACTAATCCCATGGGCTTGAAAAGACTCGAACCCAAAAGCTTAGTCTTTATTTGCCGGTTGAGCTGACCCTGATAGACTTTTTGAACCATTTGTACTTGGTTTCTCGTTTCAACCAAACCATTTTGGAAAACCCTACATGTTGTAAGAAAGAACTGAGTTTGGACAAAAGCAGCAAGCACGCTGTTTGTTTTCACATCTACTTCTAACTTCCACAATTTATCCAAAATAACTTTTACTTGAAAACTACAGTTTTCTTTGTTGAACTTTTACAAAAATGATGGGTTTTTTGCAACAAAATAAGCCAACTTAACGACTTAGCTATCATCTCCTCTTAGGATAAAGGACAGGTCTGCCTACATCCCAACCCCAATCGCGAGTGTGATTTTTGTTTGGTTTGATTGGTTTACAGATGGCAATATAAGACGTTTAGGATGGCAACACGGTGTGGATTGCTAGCGGAAGCCTGCCTAGCTTTGCTTCTATTCCCTATCATGAGGGGAATGACCGTGTTCCGATTGTTCGGTATCCAGTTTGAAGCGTCTGTCAAATACCATATCTGGCTCGGGATCATGATGCTATCGTTGGCCACTTTACATGGCGTTGGCACTTTATTCATCTGGGGCATCAAAAACCGGATTCAAGATGAGGTAATCTAACCCTGTTCTTCCGCATTTCTTTGGTTTTTCTACAAAATTTTGAGGTCAAATGAGTAATTTTCCTACTTCAATAATGATATTAACTATTTGGACAAAATATTAACTATTCATTCCTTTTAGAAAGCTAGTAAGAGATACATTGAACTTTCTAACAAATCACAAATAGGAAAAGTTGGTGTGAACTTTGACACTTTGTGCCAAACTTTATATTGACTTTGAAATTAGAAAGCCATGGGTGTAACCTACAAAAGTCAAACCTGATATTCTTTTTGGTAATGGGGAAAGTTTATTTAGGAAAAGTAAATATTTTGAGAACTGTGATAACCAACTAACCAATTATTAACCACAAGGCTTGTGGCGTAGCGGTAACGCCTGTGGGGAATGTGGATGGTATCCCATTCACCCCAAGTTCGAATCCCCTTGTGCGCATCTTGTGGCCAGGCTTAGTCTCAGACGGCCGAATTTTCAATTTCTGTTCTATATTGCCAAGGATGTAGTCTAGGCAAAGCTTAGATGAACCTTATCAAAAAAAAAAAAAAACTAACCAATTATTCAATGACCAGAAGTGTACCGGTGCGATGCGGCATGATGTAAAATTGAATTGTTTTTAATTTACTTTTATTTTATTTTATTTTTGCTTCTTTTTTTGGAAGTGAATCCCTTGTGAGATGAAGTTCCCAAAAATCTCAAATATTCTCTTGTTTATTTGGTTGATTGACCATATATTTGGAAATGGCAGCAGAGGTTTCCAAAAAAACTGTTTTTAACATTTAAAGAAACAAAACATAGAATATTTTGGAAACTGAAAGATTTTGTATTCGTTAATAATCCACAATGAATGTTTCATAAGTTGTACCCTTGAAAAGTTAATTAATAGTTTTTAAGAACAAAAAACCCAAGTATTTTATAACATAGTATAGGTGAATACACAAATATTCATGAATATCATGCATGTTCATTATTCACTATATTCATCATGAATATGTATGAGGACATTCATTATGAATAGTTGGTTCTTAAGTTTTCCATTATTCATTATATTCATCATGAATATTGGCCAATATTTTAGGTATGGAAATGGCAGAAAACGGGTAGAATATACCTGGCTGGCGAAATAGCTCTTGTCGCGGGATTAATCATTGGGATCACATCGCTTCCGCAAGTGAGAAGAAAGAGGTTTGAAATATTCTACTACACACACCATTTATACACCATCTTCATAGTCTTCTTCTTGTTTCATACCGGAGACCGTCACTTCTACATGGTGTTCCCTGCAATTTTTCTCTTTGCCATCGAGAGATTGCTCCGAATAATACAGTCGAGGCCAGAAACATGCATTCTTTCTGCTCGAATCTTCCCTTCCAAAGCCATTGAAGTTACACTGCCAAAAGAACCAAGTAAGATCCCTCAAGTTATGGCTCGTTTCATCATAACTAAACAAAGATTTTAAAGAAGATAAATAGCCCAACTTTTTAAATGCTGTATGCAGGATTAAAGTACACCCCAACCAGCATTATCTTCATAAAGATACCGAGCATTTCCAAATTTCAATGGCATTCGTTTACTATAGCTTCAAGCTCGAGCGTTGATGATGATACGATGTCTGTTATCATAAAATGTGATGGATCATGGACAAATTCTCTTTACGACATAATTCAGGGAATCCCGGTTGGTGGGCATGACCAAAGAGTGCAACAGTGCATTCCAGTTTCAGTGGAAGGACCGTATGGGCCCGCATCAACGGGCTTCCTAAGGTACGAAGGATAATCATTTGTTACTAAAGAATGTATTTTCTCCTCTAACAGCATGCTAAAATGAGAACCATAAATATTTTGAGAATTTGGGAACCAACTATCATGAATGAATATCCATCATGAATAATTCATGAGATAGTTGGTTCGCGGGTTCTCAAAATATTTACAGTTCTCATTTGAACTTGCCTTTATCCTCTATCGAACTTAATAACAATATACCTTTAATTTGACGTCTCAGCAAATACGATAGTTTGCTTCTGGTTGCTGGAGGAATAGGGGTGACTCCATTTCTGAGCATATTGCAAGAAATTTCGGCTGCTCAAAACCACGGGAGAAAGAGTTTCCCAACAAAAATACAACTTATCTATATCATAAAGAAGCGCAATAGTATCGGCATCCTAAATTCGATCCTACCGCTTCTTGCAAACAAAAATACCAAAGAATTTCATCTAAAGCTGAAAATCTATGTGACCCAAGAAGCGCAATCCGGTGCAACAATTAGCGAACTCATAAGCGAGTTCTCTCAAGTGGAAACTGTTCATTTTGACACAAAGTGTACAAGTTACCGCCAAATGGCCATGAGAGCCCTCTTTTAATGGCTGCTACTATCGGGTTCTCCTCCATCTTGTTCTTTGCTTTTCTTATCATTTTCAGCCACATTTTCTTGCCCCAACTTAAGACTAAGAAAGCTTCTTCCAAAGAGAAAACCCCGTCATCATATGTTGATCTCGTTCTTATATGTGCTTTCACTTTATCCATCATTAGCACCACACTCGTGTTTTTAGTTTTGAGATTGAAGCATCTGAGGAAACAACAACCACCGTTGGCCGTTAAGCATAATGGAAGAGAAATACAAGCTAATTTATTTCAATCGAACAGAAACGTTGATGAACATGAAGTCAACTTTGGAGCAAGACCCAACTTCCAAGGTACAGTTTTTTTTACCCTCCAACTTCGCTATATACACTTGCCTAAACGCTTTTTACAGCATAAACTTACAAGTATCGTTAACTTCATAGGGGTAGGTTATATAACCGTGAATATTAACCAACTATTCATGTTTTTTTGAAGTATATAATATTTATATATATCAAATACTCAAGCACGCTTTGAACCATTGACCTCGTAAACCAGGTAGAGCTAGGCCAATGACCCTTCGGTAACTATTCATGTTTTATTCATGATGAATGTCATGATATATATTCATGATGAAGATACATGATATTAATCTTTAAAATGCATGATATTTAGGGTTATTCATCATAAATAATACATGAAATAGTTGGTTCTCTGGATCTCAGAAAAGATTTACTTCTTATTTGAACTTTTCCCTAACTTAATATGTGCAATAAGCTAATCCACTTAATATGTACTTGAGCAGATATATTTTCAAGATTCTCAAATGAAACGGGGGGATCCTTCGTGGGGGTGTTGGTATGTGGACCTGAAGCAATGAAGGAGTCTGTAGCTTCAATCTGCAAGTTAACTACTCAACGTTCACTCACTAGCGCTCAAACAAAGAAGCCATGCTTCAACTTCCACTCCCTAAACTTCAGTCTTTAGAAATGTATGTATCAGTGTAGTAATGCAAGCTAGTTTTGTTAAAGTTGCAAGAATATAAGTTAATACTAGATCACAATATATTTGAGCAAAGTCGCTCCGCCCCTTTGCCAACTGGGCTACACGCCTGATGGCCCTAGATCGCATTATAGGTGTTGGGTTTCTCCATCTATGAAAGTATTGTACTCTTAAAGTCCTTATGAAAATAGCCTGTAACAGTCTTGACCTACAAGATTAGCTATTTGTAGTTGAATAATGTGTATATTAAAGTTATAAGCTTTACATTATTGTTCCTGTCTATTTAACTTTACATGAGTCTATTAACAAGTTTCTATTTGATTAATACCGTATGGACACAAGACTAAATAAAGTGGGTCCACAGCAGCTGCACCAACCGAAGTTGACCATTATTTTCTTTAGGATATAGACAGTCAGAAAAGAACAAAGATTTAAGGTATCATTTAACTTTAAGCAAGTGATCAGCTTTGTGCTTATCGGTCTAAGGGCTTGTTTGGTTGTTTTCCCATCAAACCCTGTATGGATTAAGCTAAGTTGCTATTAATGACCATTTTAACCCTTACTCTTTATTTATATTTTTTTTGTTTTTGCCTTTTTCATTGCTTTTGTATTACATGATCCAACAATGAATGGAGGACTTCAAAAATCCTTATAACTTGATCAACCAACAATAACGATGCTCCATAAATTACTACTTCGGTGTCATAATATGTAACTGAAACATTGCAAGAAAGCAGAATACAACCTAAAGATATTTTTCTACCGGAATCAACTTGCTATCAGGTAATTGACCAGAGAGATCAGAGATGCCATTGGTACTCTTTTTGCCACAAACCCATAAATCAATCCAAATTTGCAAGAAAACAATACAGAAATTCAAGAAAAATCAAGATGTATTGATGTAATTATAAACAAAGATACCATCAGGATGCCCTCGTTGTATCAATAGGTAAAACAATGAGGGCAGCCTCATCTAAGAATTTTGTAACAACAATATATTGATCAAAATCTAAAAATAACACAACAGAGAAGGCAAGATATTGTTACAATGGCGTGTGGTGGTGGTTACGGTGATGCCTGTGTCTTGCTCTCTTGGACATCATCATAGCTGTTCCTGCTGCTTGAGAACTCGGATAACATAACTCTAGGAGGAACAGCGGTATCCTCTCCCAACAAGAGTGCCGCCACCTCCTTCATGGAAGGCCTGTGCTGCGGATCAGGGTGACAACAACTTAAACCAAGCTTCAACACCGCTTCCATCTCTTCTATTGCATACTGCCCCATAATCCTCCGATCTGCAAGCTCCGGTAACTTTCCTTCTATATACTTCTCTCTAACCAGATCGACCAAAATCATATCCTCCTCCCTCTCCTGCCATGTCTCTATAGGTTTCCGCCCACATGCCACCTCTAGCACCACCACTCCAAAGCTATAAACATCACTGGCGGCAGTTGGTGATGCCAGCATAGCCAGCTCCGGTGCCAAATAGCCAAGGGTACCCACCACTCTTGTAGTGCCCGGTTCCTCACCTTGGGTATACAACTTTGCCAATCCAAAATCACCCAACCGACCTCTCATATCCAAATCCAGTAACACATTACTCGACTTAATGTCTCTATGCACCACCACCTGTTCCCACCCATGGTGGAGGTAATTCAAACCCTCCGCCACATCCGCCAACACCTTCTTCCGCCCTTCCCAACTCAAAACATTCTTCGGCTTATCAAAAATCCAGGTATTAAGACTTCCATTCGGCATGTAATCATATACAAGCAACAATTCGTTTCTTTTCCTACACCAGCCTTTCATTTGAACCAAATTCTTGTGTTGAAGCCTACCCATACTCGAAATCTCGGCCATGAATTCTCGCAGCCCTTGTTTTGAATCGTGATTCACGCATTTTACAGCCACCTCCGTCTTGTTAACGAGCGTTCCTTTGTAAACTTTACCGAACCCACCGGCCCCAAGAACCTCATCGTCTGAAAACCCTTTTGTAGCCTCTTTTAGCTCTTCATACGAATACCTATGAGGCCAGTATTCAAGCTCCCAATCTTCAATCTCATCGTCCTGGTTCCTAGAGTGGTGTTTCAGCCAGAAAAAATAACAAACACCTAGCAGGCATATGAAAAACACCACCGAACCAACTATAATCCCCACCTTGGCTCCGGTCGACAAACCAGACTTCGAACCAGATACAGCCAAAAACACCGGCAAACCGGTGGTATTAATGTCCCTTGCCACGCCGGTGTCACTAAAACTCCACGCCAAAAGCCTCTGTGCTTCAACCCAAGTGGTTTTCGAAGCCGAAAACCCAACAAACATCTCAGACGAGACGTAATTACCAATAATCGGATTCCGATAACTGAGCAACGGCCTAATCGGTCTAGACACACCCGCCGGAGCAATCGTAACGTTGATCTCCGACCTAGATCCATCAAACTCAATCCAAGCATGTACGTTTTGTCCGCTAAGCATACTCACCGGAACAAAACTTCCGGTGGAGTTATAGTAACCGGCACCAACAGGCGACTCAGATTCAACATTATTCAGATCAATTCCGACGTGATTCCCATCCGTCTCGTTCAACTCCGTGTTCAAACCGGTATCGAACTCCACCGCAATAAGCGGAGCCACAGTCCGGGCGGCGGCGCCGGTGAACAGTCCAAAATACTGACCGCCGACTGCCCCAATCGGTTCAGTAGTGTTCGATAAAACAAAAGCTATTCCAAAACCAGGACTACCGCTAATTTCAGGCAAAATTGAGAACACGAACTGAGTCGAGAACGAAGTTAGGTTACCTGATCTCGGCCGGAGCACCGGAATTCGATTTGAGTAGAAAGCTCGGCCGATTGACCACGGATTGAGGTCATTGGAAAACCGGATCACCGGCGGCTCGATGCGAGCGTCACGGACGAGGCGGAGGTCGGTGGCGGAGGTGAAGGAGTTGAAGAGGAAGTCCACGGCGGCGATCGGTGGCGATAGGAGGAGGAGGAAGAAGAAGATCAGAGTGATTACTACTACTAAGCTCTGGAGATACATAATTTAGGGTTTCATATGAAGAAGAAATTTGAGATATTTTCTTTCTTTCCCCTTTTAAGAAATCATTGGTTGAATAATTGTGGTTCTTTGATTTGATGATATGGTTTGCACGAAATTAAAACATGGTGTCAGTGTTGTTGTTATATGGATTTATATAGTTTTTTTGAGTTTTTAATAGTATTTATTTAAGATTAAAACAAAGAAATCGAAGATTAAGTCAAGCAACAACAATCAACCAACTAACTTTAAGTTAATGGAAGGTTTTCACATTCGACGAATATGAAAAAGGGGATATGAACGTTTCGGGAAGTTACCAAAAGATAAAATTCAAAATTCAGTTAACATGTAGATTCCGTTTATGTTGGGGTGGTTGGAGATTATTTATTTGGGTTAAGTTTTCTAAAACGTAATCAGTTTGTCACATTTTGCTATTATATGTTTTTTACTTAAAATTTTACCATTTAATATACCAAAGTTTAAAACTTACCGTTTAGTGTATTGGGAAACTTGTTGAAGAGGTAGCCGGTCATTCCGGCCATCCAACCATCTTCTCCGGCGACCACACCAGTCCGACGATTTTTTCGACGGCCACAACCATTTTCTCCGACGACCTCCATCTCTGCCACCCACCATCTTCTCCGACCATAAATGCATGTGTGTCTCCGGTGACCTCCATCTCCGACCATAAATGCGTGTGTGTCTCCGGTGACCTCCATCTCTGCCACCCACCACCGCCAACCTCTCCCTCCTCCTCACAACTTGCATCACACTCCCTCCGGCGAAAACAAAACCCGAGTACGATCTGGATTTTTCATTGCTACCAAGAAACCATAATCGCCAGAGAAAATGGTGGTGTGTGCGGAGATGGAGGTTGCCAAAAAAAGTTGGTGGGTGGCCGAGATGGAATAGTAAAAAGTTGGTGGGTGGCTGAAACTAAACTCTATTTATTAAAATTCTTTATTTGTTTATTGTTGATTGAAATAGTAAATAAGTAATTTTAAGTGTTTGAATAAAAGACTTATAGACCATGAGTTATACTTTTCAAATTATCCAAAGATATCCAATTTTATATCAACGTTACATCAACTTTCCATTACTTATCCAAAATTATCCGAAACATATGGTACATCTAATCCATTCTTACCTAATTTTTTTTTATTTTATTAAAAATTAATAAAGAAGATAAGAGAAGAGAGAGAAAGGGGTGAGGGGAAGGGGTGAGTCTTGTTGCCGATCAGTTTGGGGAAGCCAACACCACCAACCTAATATGGGCCTGGTGTTCCCGACCCTACCCGACGAACAGGAGGGCATCTCGATCCCTTCGGGTTGATCATAACTCATGGTCTTATCATGGTGTCAAGATAAGAAGTTTTTAAAATAATTAAAAAGATTTAACATTTCTAACCAATAAGCAAATAAACATAACCTGTTTTAAATAAGCAATCTCAGACACCCCCTAAGAGCTAGCTATCTCCAACGATCTCTAAAATCTTTGCTAAAATAGAAAAAATTGAACTTTTAGTTGTTAAAGACTTAAAGTGTTTCAACATCTTTGCTAAACCATTTGTTACACTACAAAATTTTGAAGGTTTCTCTAATATAAAAAATCCTTTAAAATCTCTACATGAGTAGGGAAAAACATTTTTTTTTAACTTTCACCAATAGTATAATTAATTGTTTAAAAGTTGATTAAGCATTTATTGAAATATTAAATTTATTGTATATATTAATGATATAAGTAATGATGAATTTTTCAAAATAGAAAAACTGTTAGAGATGCTTAAGTTCAATGCTTACGTTTTCGTTTATATTCGGGAAAATCAAACTCAAATAATATGGTATGGAAATGAAAAATACCTCTTGGTTCCTATTTAGTGTGATGATAAATTTACGTCTTAATTAGTCTAACAAACTTTGCAACTACTTGTAATTCTTTTTATCAATTTTGCCTAATAAAAGAGTTTTTTTAACAAATGGATGTAATATCTACTGATTTTGATATGACATTTTCTATGTAATAAGGCTACCCACACCCAACCCAATCAACCCTCTCAACACACTCACTTTTTTAATGCCACATCAGCTGACACATCAGCTTTTTCCCAACCCTCTCTTTACCCTCTCATAACCCTCTACAACACACACTCAGCCCTCCCAACCCTCTCACACACAACACACACCACACACACACCCCTCTCACTTTTTGTTCGGGTTCTACAAACCGCCAAGGCTGTAAGCCGCTGGCTTCCTTCAAGCGCGCACCCAACCCACTCGAACCCGTTGGGCCCGGCGGGTATAGCCGCTGCCAACCACCGAGTTGGGTGCGGACAGCCTAAAGAACTATAGAACCATCCATTATTGTAAGAATGATTTTTAATATAAAATTGATTTCTGGTGATTGTTAAGACTATCTTTGACAAACTAGTTGATAAGTTAACTAAAAAATTCATAAGTTAGTTGGTAGTTAATGAACACGTTATGTTTAGTAAAAACTAATATATAAACATTTAAAATGATTAAAAAGAACCACAAGGGTTGTGGCGTACTGATTGAGACCCACACGGATGTGGTGGAATATCCCACATGTCCTAGGTTCAAATCTAAGCATATGCAACAATTGTGGCCACTGAGTCATCAGTGGCTCATGTCTTAGAGTCATAAATTGTCGGGATTAGTCTAGGCATGGCCTAGGATACCCTTAAAAAATAATTAAAAAGACATCATGAACGTATAATCAATTTCAAGTATTTCATAATATTATCAAGATAAATCTATATATATATATATATTAAAAGAAAGTTTATCAATATGAAGTTAAACCATTTCATTGGTCAATTAAAGAAAATTTATCAAATGATGATGTCATCATGTGTTAATCTATTAATTTCAAATATATAATTTATATTTTTCATCCTTAAAATTATTTGATTAAATTACTTTTTATCTCTTATTTTTTCATTTTTCACTTTATATCCTTATTATATTAACATAAATAATATATATATATATATATGAAATAAAATGTATTAAAATTTTTGTTTTTATTTTCAGCAAGTTACACCATCATAATCATTTCGACAATACCTTTAAAATAAGTCTAATATTGAATATTTTTTTTAATTTAATTATATTATTAAATATTAAAAATAGATACAAATTAATTTGTTTGAATTTTATTACATTATGACTTTACACTTTATATTCTTAACTATATATATATATATATATATACTATCTATTCAAATTTCATTTTCACTTTTGTAAGTTACATTTAATACTCATATAGGTATTATCTGTGAACTTTATAGTACAAATGTTTATTACTATTAAAAATTAAAACAGTATATTTAAATAACATGTGTATTACACAGGCCATTAACTAGTTTATAATAATATGTTAATTAATACAAAGAAGATAGTAAAGAACGTAATGAGGGAAGCGATCTTGATACTGAGGATAACGAAATTATTAGGGAGGTTACCAAGTGGAGTCCTAAACTAGTTGTTGCTTGTGAAGTATAGAAGGGGATCAAATTTGAGTTTTGAGGCAATGCATAATTTGGATAAATAACGTTTGTTCACTTAATTGAATTTCAATAAACCCGGATAATCTTTTACTAACTGGATTGAGTCGCATCTAACATGCATATATTTTAGATATATACATATGTATTTAGTATACATATAGAAAAATTAAAATAAAACCTCGAAGACTAAACAACTCAAATCTTTCTATTTTTGTATTGGATCCAAAATTAAATAACATAATGTGTTAATTGAAATGATATAAAACTGATTATTATATAGACTTGGGATCATGTGAGACTAAGTTGTTTTCGTGTGACCCATAAGACCAAGTTCTTACATCTGAAATTCACACAAAACACTATGAAGGTAACTTTCACAGTATTTTTGCTGTAAAGATTCAAATTTTTTATACCTTCACAATATTTTGCTGTGAAGTTTCAAGTGTAAAAATATGGTCTTGTGAGTCTCATGAAAATATATTGGTCTCATATGAATCTAATCCTTATTATATATATTATAAATTTATAAAGTGTTTAAAAAAATTAAAAAAAAATCTATATTGATTTATGATTATAGGTAACAATTACATATAATATAAATAAAAAATAAATTTGGTAACTTCACATGTCCTAAAAACATCTCCAATACTAAAAAAGACGACTTGATTAAAAGACTTGAAAACCATTTGAATAAATACTTTGTCATTGAAGAAAAGCTTGACATCCAAAGAGTCGGAGGATGTAAGTGTTTGAAGATTGACATAATGTTACATATTTTACTCTTACACCATAAAGAAAAGCTTGACATCACATAGAAATACTGTCAATAACCATGTAACTTTATAGGATCCCACACTATAAATACGTATGTTTATATTATCAAAAACCTGAATTAAATACGGTAGTATTATTTGCCATTAGAAAGGGAAAAAACACTATTCTTTTATGATAAGCACATATCAAATTTAGGGGTTTTAGACTAGCTGGCACCTTGTACAGCGAAAGGCGTGTTTGTGTCTGGATTATTTATAGAAGAAATCTAATTTGATTATGAAGTTCCCGTAAGAACATACATCATATCTAAAAGGGATTTTATAAAAGGGTTATGTTCATAAAAGTGTATCCAACTTGTTTTGGTTTGTTATTGGATGTACTGGACTTTCAAACTTACCATTTAATGTATCCAAGATTGCAAAAATTACCATTTAATATATTCAACATGTTATAGCAGGTGACATGTTGTGACTGAATACTAGAGGTGGGCAAAAATCGGGCCGGGCCGGGCTTTGACCGGGCTTTGAAAAGACCGGGCTTTTCGGGCTTTTGTTTGACCGGGCTTTGACCGGGCTCGGGCCGGGCTTTGAAAAGACCGGGCTTTTCGGACCTTTGTTTGACCCGGTTTTTTCCAACTTAAAAAACACTAAATTATTTTATAATTTCAATAATAATGATAATATACGATATAAACTAGA
This sequence comes from Centaurea solstitialis, assembly GCA_030169165.1. Classification (NCBI taxonomy): domain Eukaryota; kingdom Viridiplantae; phylum Streptophyta; class Magnoliopsida; order Asterales; family Asteraceae; genus Centaurea; species Centaurea solstitialis. The sequence continues at coordinate 98,319,554 of CM058040.1, forward strand.
TTTATTTTATAGTTCTAAAGTCTAAACTATATAAAACAAATAAAAAAATAGATTTATTTTCGGGCCGGGCCGGGCTTTTCATCGGGCCGGGCCCGGGCTTTTTTTCGGGCTCGGGCCGGGCCGGGCTTTTTGCCCATCTCTACTGAATACTAACATGTATTCCCCTTGATTTAGAATAACTGTAAATAAAACAATAATAATAACAATAACAACAACAACAACAATAATAATTACCATTTAATGGTTTCGATTTTTGGTAATAGATGGATTTGACCTTCATTTTCATTTTCTCCCAATCTGCTTGGGTTTGATCTTCATCTTTGATTTTTGTTAGAATCTGAATGGGGGCTTTGATTTTTGAAGGGGGTCTAGATGGGGGCTTCGATTATCCAAATTTAGGGTTCAATTTTTAAGGGCTTCGATTTTTGAATGGGGCTTTGATTTTGAAGGGGGGTCTAGATGGGGGCTTCGATTACCCAAATTTAGGGTTCAATTTTTAGGGGATTCAATTATCCAGATGAAAACTCGACCACGATCAACGAAGATGGTTGGTCCCCATGTGTCCATCCTCTCATTTCCCATGGTTACACCCTATAATGAATCACCACTATATTTTCAATGATAAAAAATGAAGATGAAGGAAATTAAAAGTGGGGATCTTCGATAATTTCCATGGTGCAACTGAGAAGTTGTGATCTATGAGGAAATCAAAAGTGGGTTCAAGAATAAGTCGTCAAAACCTCCGATCACCCCCTCGATAACCCTCTTCCCTCCACGCTCTTCATGTCCCTTTGCAATTTCAATAACCCTTGTATATCGCAATTGTTTTCTTCTTCGAACCAGGTAGCGAAAACGTCAAAGATGATGGTGTGGATGTTGTTCGTTTTGACCCATCAATGAACAAAACTCGTGTTCTAGTTCGTGGTCCTCCTGATTTGCAATTTTGATGAACCTCCACCTCTATCTTCACTTTGATGAAGAAAACTTAGGATTTGATTTAGTTTATATCACAAAAGTTATGGGTAAGTTTTGATTTAGGGTTTATATAAGTTTAATGATTAATTGGTTTTAAAATTTAATCAATAATAACAAAATTACAAGTTACCTGCTTAGCAGAGAACATGATACATGAAATTGTGGCTTTCAATAGTTTGATACACTAAAAGGTAGGTTTATAAGGCCATCCGCATTGGGACGGTTTGCACAACGGTGCAGCCGGCATACCGGCGGTAACACCGTCGCGGTATGCCGGTATACGAACGGTGAGGGCAGCCAACGGTGAGGGTATGCCGTTGGTTTAAACGATTAAAATTTTTTTTTTTTTTTTTTAAATACAACCGTTATACAACGGTTATATTTATATATATATATATATATTTTTTTTTTTTAATTTTTTTTCCTTTTTATCTATATATATACCTCCAAACCCCAACAAAATTTTCTCATTCTTTCACCTCTAAACTTCTCCTATTCACCTCTAATTCTCTTAAACTTCTCTTAAACCTCTCATCTTCTTTCAAATAATGAATCCTTTCGACGACGACGAAGAATTTGATCTCATCGTGGATCAAATTGTTACGAACACCATTCAAGCGACGCAATTGATTATTCAACATATCCAAAACGGAGAGGCGGAACCGTCAAACCCTAGACCGAGAGGGCCGAATAAAGATAGAGGTCGGGAAGATGGACACGATAAACTTGTCGCCGACTACTTTTCGGATAACCCGGTGTACAACGACGAAGACTTTAAACGGCGGTTTCGTATGAGTCGACGACTATTCGTACGGATAGTTTCCGATCTTGAAAGAGAGTTTGATTGTTTCAAGCAGCAGTGGGATGCAAGAGGCGTGAAGGGGTTTTCTCCGCTTCAAAAGTGTATGTCCGCTATCCGACAATTGGCGTACGGGACTTCTTCAGATTCTATGGACGAGTACCTAAGGATGGGCGAAACGACCTCAAGGGAATGCCTAAATTTTTTTTGTCAAGGTGTTATTAAACTCTATATGCGACAATATTTACGAAAGCCAACTGCTAGCGATATTCAGGCTATCTACGCGTTGCACGAACAACGACACGGCTTACCCGGCATGCTTGGTTCGATAGATTGTATGCATTGGGGATGGAAAAATTGTCCCGTCGCATGGAGGGGTCAATTCCATAGAGGTGATCACGATGGACCGACGGTAATTCTTGAAGCCGTCGCATCATACGATGAATGGATTTGGCACGCATTTTTCGGGGTTCCGGGTGCCACGAACGACATAATCGTTGTGAATCAATCACCGATTTTCAACGATTTATTCGAAAATAAAGCGCCCGATAGTTCGTTTGTAGCGAATAACGTACACTACCATCACGGGTATTATCTTGCCGACGGGATATATCCCGAGTGGACAACTTTCGTGAAAGCATTTAGGTACCCTGTGGAAGTGCCACGGTTGCAGTTCACGACACGTCAAGAATCGGCAAGAAAAGACATCGAACGGACATTCGCCACGCTTAAAAGTAAATGGCACGTCGTTGCTAGACCGGCACGGGTATGGTCACGAAGGAAATTACAAGAAATCATGTACACGTGTATAATTTTACACAACATGATTCGTGAAGACGAAGGGTTTTCACATTATCCTTTTGATCCTACGGCGGTTTTACCGAGCGAAGTCGAGACAACGATCTCGGAAGAAGAACGAGCAAACAACGTCAACTTCGTAAAAAACCGAGAGAGGCACACCAACCTTCGCGCCGATTTATCTCAACATTTGTGGGATTCTATGCATCATAATTAGTTTTATTGTATTTTTTATTTTTAATTAGTTTTTTTTTAATTTGAATGAAATTTTAATATTAATGTAATTTTATTTTTAATTTATAGTATTTAAATTTATAGTATTTAAATTTATAGTATTTTATTTAAAAAATCATACAGGTGGTATGAGTGGTACGGGTGTGGGTGAATGGTATGGTAATGGTAAGGTAGTGGTAAAGCTGATGTGGCGCTGAGGTGGCAGTCTATGCAGGTGGTATGAGTGGTACCAATGTGGATGGCCTAAGTATAGTACATACAATAACAAAATGCGACAAGTTAGATACACTTTCGTGAACTAAACTCTTTATAAAACACTCCTAATCTCTTATTCATTTAAGTTGTTGTTGGATCCGGTTAAGCATTTTATTTAGAAAAAGATTTCAAAAACTACAAGTAAGCTCAAAAACATTTTCCCCTACGTTTTAAAGGTTACAAAATCTTTTTAAAATCCTATATTTAATGATTTACCTGGGTTTGGTGGGACAAAAAGTTTTTTTATTACACTCAATAATGTTATATCCTAGTTTAAAGTCATGGATGCATGCTAATAAGTTTTTGTTCTATCGTGATCCATCATGATCTTATGGACCACGTACCAAATGTACACAAAGAAAGCAATGTGAGTAAGGTCGACTATTCAAACAATAAACTAAAACCCGACAATCGAAAAACAAAAAATGAGTAGAGATTTTGAAGAGCACTATATTGTGATGGTCAAAGCAACACTTAAATGCAATAAGATGAAAGTCAAAATTTAACTTCCAATTCAAAGAAGAAGCAGTCTTGTTTGATTCAGCCAAAAGCATATTGAAAGGTATTGTTTATTGAAAGTTTCCTATTTTCTTTCTTTACTTTTAAAATCTTTAATTTTTCAGGATTAACAAAGAAAATTTGACATGTTAGATGTATATTTTTTTGTTTGTGACATATCAATTAAAAAAGTGGACTAAAATTCCTTTAAAATGGATTGAAATATTTACAAGTTACAACATTCTAATATAATTTATTGAAAAAAATATATCATTATTTTTTAAGTAAATTATAGATTTTCGTTCATATGGTTATTGAAATTTTCGGTTTGGATCCTAAGCGAAATAATTACATGCATGGTCGTCATGATTTTATTTTTGTTATAGATTGGGTCTTTTTTCTAACTTCATTCACCGATGCATCGTTAAGGCATACATATTTTTGTCCTTTTATTTTTTATTTTTTTAAATAAAAAAACAGTATAATTTATATATTTTCTTAAAGCACGGCGGATGTGTTGGACTTTCTTGGAGGAAAGGGACATATACAATATAATAAATGATAGAACAAGGACCTATTTATAGGAAAAAGACAAAATAATAAACAAAAAAAGCTAAAATGGTCCTTAATTTAGTTAAAGTGACTATAATCAAGACATGTTGAATAACATAATGACCAAATATACAATTAAAAAAATTACCATGAGAACCGTAGCTAGTAAAAGGAAAAAAAAATCAAAATGCATAGTCCATAATTCATCTAAAAGTTATTAACAAATGACATGATAGAAAATCGTAATTTACAATCACACATTTTGGGGTTACCAATTCAAAAAGATTTATTACTTGTGCCAAATTTAAAATCATTTTTTACATATTTGATTTATGATTTAACTCTTTGGAATGCCCTCATGAATCCATTTATGAACATAATTTGTTGTACAATACTTAATTAAATTCATAATTTGAAAATCAGAGTCTTGTAGAGTGTAGACTACTTACAAAAGCTATCATATAAAATAGATACAATAATATTTTGACATTTATAAATTTAAAAAAGAATATTTTCAAATTTTTTTTTTTAAAAAGTCGTTTAAATAAAAACAATTGACTGCTTTTTGAAACTAAAAAAGCTTGTTAAGTTCATATGGAAACAAACGAATATATTATATATAGGGGTTGTTTTTCATCGACACCGGTCTTTCTTTTTTCCTTCTTTCATATATTTTTCTTAAATAATTAATTTCTTAAATTATATTTATATTATGCTTAAGTGTTTTAAATTAAAGAGAATTAAGAGCATTCATAATGGAGGTTCTTTAAAAGATTTTTTTTAAGGTTTTTACAAGAACATCCATTGTGAAATAGGTTCTTGTTCAGTCACAGGTTCATATTAAAACTCACTTGTTTAAACAAAAACCCGGTTCTTGTAATACTTTTCTTATTTGTTATTTATTTTATTTATAATTTTTGTTATTTCTTAACCATTTTTTCTTTTAATAAATCTATAAAACATATATATTGTGAAATAAAATATATATTAAATTAAATTAAATAATTGTTATAGGATATTTTTTTTGGTTTCTTATAAATTCGTATACAAATTTTATAAGTTTTTTAAAATAAGTTTAATTTTTAATTATTTGATTAATTTATTATGTTTAGATTATTTTTAAACATTTTTCTACATGTAAATCATAATTTAAAATGAGGAATTGTGTATTAATAATTATATAATATCTTGCGATGCATACCTACGTGTTGCCGAAACAACTGCTTTTGATGATGAAGGTGACATGATAATCAATTGATCCAATGAAGAGGTAGATAACTCGATGCAATATTTCAAAGTTCCACCAATGATTTCCAAAAATATCTTCATAAAAATCTAAGATACGCTCAAACGAAGTTCATCATCAACTCTGCTCCTACTCGGTTGAACATATTTGGTCAAATCGAGATTACAAGTGATCTATTTATAAACTATTTATTCGTACTTTTTTAATATTTTTGTAACCTTGCACATTTTTTTAATTGTAGTGTAAAATTATATTTGTATTTTAATTGTTTTTTTATATATTTTAATAAAGGGGATAGTTCTTCGCAATGTATTAAACTATCCCAAAAAATCTATTGTGTGTATCCAACTACCAAAAATGCTATTGTGTGTATCAAAGTTTATTTTTTTTGCTATTGTGTTACAAAATGACTTGTAATTTTGGTAAACTGATACACACAATAGAAGAAAAAATAAAGTTTGATACATCAAAAAAAAAGCTTGATACATTAAAAAGCATTTTTGGTAGTTGGATACACACAATAGATTTTTGGGGATAGTTTAATACATTTCGGAGAACTATCCCCTTTAATAAAATACATAGATTGAAAACTCTAAATTAATATAAAAGTGAAAAATAGCAAGTTATACTTGAATTTTTTAATATCTATGTAATATTAAATTTATATAATAACTGATAAATAAGAAAAAAAAGTGAGGTTTTTGTAAGAACCTCCATTGTAGAGTTTTAAGGAGATTCTTACTTTGTTGAGGTGACAATAATGTGATAGAAAAAAAAATGGCAAGTAAGGTTTTTAGAGGTTCCACCACTGTGAATGCTCTAATAATTATACTAGTTGGTGATACTTCAAATGATAAGGGTGTTTAGGATTGTTTATCTAAAGTATTTGTCTCCTTATGCTAAAATAAGTGTTTGGATTCCAAAAAAAAGGAGCTTATGGCTAGTGCAATTTTTAAATAAATTATAATGGTATAATTTGTTAAAAAATATATATTTCAAGAATTTTTGAAATATTTGCTAAAAATATTTGACAATTAAAAATATGGAATCTTTAAATTTCAATATTAGACTCAATATTTAAAAAATAATATCTTTAAATTAAAAATAATATAATTAAATAAAAAAAATATTCAATATTATACTCGTTTTGAAGGTATTGTCAAGAAGATTATGATGGTGTAATTTATTGAGAAGAAAAACAAAAATTTTAATACATTTTAGTTCATTTATATTATTTATAATAATATGTTAATATGATAAGGATGTAAAGTGAAAAACTAAGTCATAAAAAACAATTTAATCAACTAATTCTAATGATAAAAAATATAAATTATAAAATTAATAAATTAATGAGAAATTGATGAGGTTAGTTTTGGAAGATACTTTGTCCGTATTTGTTAGTTCCAAATATGGTAAAAAAAATACATGATGACATCATCAAATTATGTATCTTTTTAATTGATCGATCAATGACTCAATTTAAATATTGATGATGTCAGCAAAAAACCTCTTTTAATAGATAGTATATATGTAATTAATGTTGATATCTTTAAAGCGGAATATCTATTATAATTAGATATAATTCTTTTATGGGGTGTTTAGGATTGCATATTTAAGGTGCTTATTAATTTATTTAAGTGTGTTACGAGTAATAATAAGACTTTAGTATTTGAATGAGAAAAAAATGCTATTATTGGTGGTACACTAAAAATAAGAAGTTTTTGATACGTTAGTCCCTTTTAATTTATTTTGGTATGATAGTGTCATATGTTACTTCATTCTTCCTTATTTGCTTATTTATTATAATTTATCAACTAATTACATTATGATACCACTATAAACTATTTCAAACATTTTAAAAAAAAGTTTGATTCAACACTACATAAATTAATAAACATTTTTACATAAAAACATATATTGTTTTAAATAATCATATTAAAACACCCTTTGAAAATTTAACTTTTCTTTCTTTATTTTGAATATATTGACGTTAGATATATTATTGTCTAATTGGTATCGTAAAACGATTATATATTCGTAATAAAATTTAAATAACATTTTTTATGTTTTGCACGTTCGATACCATTCTTCTTAATATTTGAAAGGCATATTTTTTTTAATTCAAAGTCTTTTGGTATATGAAAATGTAACCAAGGAATATGCGAATATTATTTATTTCCCGGAAATGAGAAAAAAAACTAGTTTCGTTCGTTTAATGCGTGTGAAGTCTTTTTCGATTATTTACTACAATAGTCCTTAGACTATTTATCAATCTACAAAAATTACCCATCAAAAATTTATTTGTCTATCAATGATTGGTAAATGAATGGCAATTTAGTGTTCATTTGGTGTTTTTTTCACGAATTTGTTTGTATTAATAAAGTAGTCTATATAGATTAAATTAAATTTTGTTTGTTTGTGTAAAGTAATTGTCTTATTAACCAATTTAGCACTCCGTTATTGGTTTTTTTTTATTTAGAAAAACGAAGCATGAGTTGATTGGTTTTATGGTTTATGAGCATTTTAATAACTTACTATTTTTTTTCCAAAAATAATAATAAAGTGAAAATCTCTAAAACTTTTCTTCATTTTACAATTTTCAATTTTAGGAAATTTATCATTACTTTATATTATAAATATAAATAAATTTTAGTATTTTTAATAAAAAAAATTTCAACCAACTTTCAAACAATCAATTATACTAGTGTCAAATAATTCTTATCAAAATTTGTTAATTTCAATTTTTTCTCTGTCATCATTTAAAATTTTTAGAGGATTCTTTATATTTAAAGAAAATTTCAAAATTTTTTATTTTAGCAATGTTGTTAAAGTATTCTAACAAAGAAAAACCCATTTTTTAAAATTCTAGCAGAATTGTTGAAGACTTTACTCACTTTATGTCTTTAAACAAGTTTTATGAGTATTTTTCATTTTCATTCTCCATAATCCTAAATACTACATATATGATATATCTATTCTTGTTCCCCTATGTTCAGCACGTTCCTTAAGGGTGCGTTTGGTACGCTGGACAGGATGGGACAGGACAGGACAGGACAAGCCTGTCCCATGTTTGGCAGGCATCTATGTGGGACACACCAGAACTAAGTAGAACAAGAGTGGGACAAGCCTGTCACATCCTACCCCCCTGGAACTAAGTAGAACAGAGTCAGATTTACCATTATACCCCTCAAAATACAGATTGATTTTCTCTTTCTTTATAATTTTATCATACTTAGGGGTGAAAAAAACTCGATTAAATCCGAAAAACCGAAAATCCGATTAAAAAAATCTCGAATCTACATGACCCACATAACTACAACTAACTCGATCTTTGAAATCCAACTTTATGACGAGTTATTTGGTTCGGATAGGGTCTTAGGGTCTCCGTAACCATTACCGAACTCACCCGAAACCCGAATAAAACCTTTTATTAATATTTTGTAACTTTTTTATGTAGATCTTTGAGATTTGAACTTATTTTAATTGGTTTAAGTGTTTAATTTAACTTTTAACGTGTGAAATTTGGATTTTGAAGTTTGAATTAATTTTAATCTTTAATGATTATGCATGAAAGCGAAATATTTCACACTTAATTTTGAGGACAACATTTCATACCGAAAACTCGATCGAAAATACAACTAATAATGTATATTGCTACTATTTATCTTGCAAGTTATGATTTTTGATTATATACTTGACTATAGTTTTGTTGATACATAGATTGAAGTTTTTTTTGTTTTTTTTGTTGAATTTCATTTAGATCGATTATTAGGTAAAAAACGCTAAAAATTTCATCAGGGGTAAAATGGTCATTTAATCAGTCATGTTCTGTCCAGTCCTGCCCTATCATGTCTTACCAAACGCTGGACAGATGTTCTGTCCTGTCCTGTCCTGTCCTGTTCTACTTTGTCCTGTCCTGTCCTGTCTGCATACCAAACGCACCCTAAAATAATTTCGATCCAACTTACTCCAATAATGGCATCATCATCTATTGTCGACCATCTTTTATTCAAACTTGAAAGTTAAGGGACCAAAAATACATACTCAAACATAGTCGAGGGACCATTTATGTGATTCCCTCCTCATTAAACAAGAAAAATCTCAGCCCTATAAAAGGACCACATAGGCATTCTTCAATCCCTAGAGAGACAATTCTTCTAGCATCTTCTTCTTCATCTTCTACTCTCTCAACTCTCAATACCAACCATGACTCGCATAACGAATAACGGCACCCCCAAACCCTCAACCATCAAGTTTCTCTACAGCTACGGCGGAAAGATCGTGCCACGTCAGACCGACGGCAAGCTCCGGTACGTCGGCGGCTACACCAGAGTCCTCGCCGTCGACCGTTCCGTCACTTTCGCCGAGCTGATCGTGAAATTCTGGGAGGCGTGTGGTGGATTATCGGTGAACCTCAAGTGTAAACTTCCGTCGGAGGATCTGGACGTGCTCGTCTCCGTCACCGGCGATGAAGACCTCGCCGCCGTCGTCCATGAGTACGATCGAGTCTCTCCGGACGCGAAGATCAGAGCCGTCCTCTTTCCGATCAAATCGTTGAAGACGATCTCTCCTGTTCCGTCGTACGAATCGCTCGTTGAATTCTCCGCCGCGAAACCGCCGCCGTATCCGGTGGTAGCTAACTCCACCGCCGCCGTCGTCGTCGGAAAAGGAACGGAAGAACAAAATCAGGCGGTTAGTTCGTCGTTTTACAAGCTCCGTCGGTATCCTGTGGCTAGATCTTGCCGTGATACTTCACCCTTAGGGTTCCGTCTCCGTCAAGGTGCAAGCCCTAGGTAGAGAGAGTCAGAGAGGTACCTTTTGTTGTTTTCCGATGGAATTACAAAGAATAGAAGAAGTAAGAAAGAAACAGAGAAAGTGTTATAATAGGTATTATTAGATGAACATAAAAACAATTACAAAACGTGAATAGTGTTATAGATTTTGGTTTCCAAAATTATCTGATGAATGTTAAAATCCGATTGTGGAATCCAATTGAGTTGAGAAGATCTATTTGGTGAAGATTGATTTTGATTGATTGATTGATTTGAAGGCATTCTCACTGTTTGTTAGAATGGCAATTGTTAGGGGGCAATGGCTAGATATTTAGGCCATGTATGAAAGGGTTAAGTACATACTTGTGAGAGCATCTCCAATAACATTGTTAAAATAGAAAAAATTGTGTTTTTTCTTCTAAAATGCTCCAACAGCATTGCTAAACGGATTGCTAAAATAGAAAAAGTTTGAGTTTTCTCTAAATTTAGAGATTTCTCTAAAATCTCTATATGAGGAAAGAAAAACTACTTTTTAATCTATTCCACCAATTGTTTAAAAGTTCGTTATTTTTTTTATTGAAATACTAAATATATTGAATATTTTAATTATAAAAATAATGATTGATCCTCTAAGATAGCAAAGCTGTTGGAGGTGATAGAAAATGTTTTTAGAGACTTTAACTTGTTTTCTCTATTTTAGAAATTTTTTTAGCAATGCTGTTGGAGATGCTCTCACGTTTTATGGTATGTACTTAACTTTAATAATTACCAATTAATGTATTGAACCTGCTAAAATTGTCATTGTTTGTATCCAACTTTATCAAATACCTACCATTTAATGTATCTAACTTGTCACGAAAGTGTATACAAATTGTCATGAAATACATTAAATAACAATTTTAGCAAGGTCGGTACATTAATAAGTAAGTTTTAAAGTTAAGTGTGACAAGTTCGATACACTCCCATGTACTTAACCCTATATAAAAACTTAAATTAGATTCTATTTAAATTCATAAGATTTTATTAGAATTTCATTTATGGTTATACGTCGAAAAGGTTTTGTATTAATTAAAATCTTATTTAAGGCAATATCTCAAAATGACTTGGTTTACGCTGTTAAACAACGAATAAAATGAAGAATGATTCGGTTTATGTTATGAAACTATGAACAAAATGAAGATTGTATAGCGGAATCAAATTATTGGTGGGTAAGAGTTACGAGATCTCTTAACATTGTGGTAAAGACGCATAATTTATCGGTTTAAAAGTTCCAACTTGCAATAAAAACAGAATGTTGATTTTTGGTGTCATTGGACCTAAAAGTTCGATTTCCCTTTTCGCGTTGTTCCAATTGTGCGTTCACACATCTCCAGCCTTTCTACTATAATCCCTCTTTTGTCTATCTTCGTCAAGAAATTTTCACATCTCGTAGGGGTTGTTATCTCCACCCTTCGTTCACATATACCTATTTATCTTCGTCTATGGAGAGTATGGATTGAAACCCTTGTTATAATAGATTGTGGTTATGAAACCGATGTTACAACAATCATGACACATGACATTTAACTAAAGGATCATTGATCTAACAATATACGAGACGCAGGGGCTTGGGTGTTTTACCATGTATAAAAGTACTCTAAACTACTTATTTTTTATTTTTATTTTATGAACTCTGTCGAGCTTCAAAGTTCTTAATAGTTGTTATTGAGTTCATTACTCTCACTCGCAAAACCACGATGCACAAAAGTTTGTAAACGTTACAAATCCTACGAACCAAATCTTAGGCTCTTGATTTGTATACTTTCAAATTCATATTTGTAAATGCGGTTGAAAGTAAGCTCACAAACCGATTTAGTCCACATCATTATTTATTGATACAAACGGTTTAGATTGATTTATAAGATTCGTGACATTCATATCGTCTGTATTGAAAACTTTTTCCGCACATCATTCCCCGTATCTAAGTAAACATCAAGAATGCAATATTTCCAACGTTTCCATTCTCATTAACAAATGAAGCATCATATTCTCATTCGTTAAAAATGGTTGGTTGATTTGGGACCATTTTAATTTATGAGAAAAGTAAAGAATATTGTTAAAAAAGAGCATTAGGTCACCAAAGATACAACCATGGAGGTTGGTACATGTGGGGCTTTGCATCACCTTTCCAACCTTCCATTCCCATAAAGGTATCTAACGTCATATCCACGTTAAAGTTTGTTAAGGAAAAATTATGATCTTTAAAACCGACTTAAAAGTTTTTAAATTAAAGAATCAAAATTCAAACTCAAAAAATAATTACATGAACAAATTGTTTATTTTAAAGATGTAACATTAAATTATATTTATTAAAACATTTCATATATTTAATAAAAGTATTATTGTTTATTTACTTTTTACAATGTTAATGGAAATATAACGAGCTCTCCTCTCTTTTGGTAAATCAATTTTTGGAATTCTCCAAATTTGAAGAATCTCATATGGTCCCATGTTTTATGCATTTTGGAGAATATAATGGAGCAAAATTCTTTTTAAAATCAATCATTTTTTCAGTTTTGAGTAAACTAGTATTTCTTTTGTGTACTATGGTCTCATTGATTCGTTCTAACAATAGAGGTATGAGCACAACAATATGTATGTGTGAGGTTTCAACCACTACCCATTTGTCAACGGAATGCATGTGTGATTGCCTTCCCCATGATGCTTATGAAATTGGTGCGATAGGGGTTCTTCATAGGACCACAAATACTCTTTTCTTTGTAATTTCCACTCCATTATCGATGACAAAACCTTTTTTTGAAACAAAATCTTCGATCAGGGTTAACTTTCTCCATAAAACCAGTTTTAATAAATACGAAGGCTAGTCAAAAGCTAAAAATATTATAACCGGGCTAAAGAGGTGCCCAAAAAATTAGGCTCCGCTCCATATTTTGCATGGATACACCCTCAAGCACAACCTTATTAGAGTTATGGCAGGTTGAGGGATGGAACACGAAATAGTATATATAGAGAATCAACCGGTTTCCTGCTCAAATTCACCACCTTCGGACTCTTGCGCATTGTCGGTATCATCATCATAGTCGAAGTCTTCTCTATCGTTATCGACCATGGTTTTGCCTATCATGTTTTGATTGCTATTTATCTTCCTGATCACATTGCACTGCAAAACCAACATATTTCTTACACACAAGAACCAACCGCTTGAAGGATAAATTGAACTTGTTTTTCCATTTTGGGAAGTCTCGTCCCATCTTCTACTTCCATAGTACAAGTAACAACTACGATAACATTGTTAATTCTAAAGACACTATATAAATAGCATTAACATCGCACATTTATAAGCTACGCGATCATGAATGCCCATGTTGGGCAAACATAAAACACGATTGCCAATTTATCAAACACGATTGCCAATTTATCAAACATGATTGCATTTCAAAAGCGATGCAATCGCGGATGCCAATTTTAGAAGATTTTTTGTTTACTTTTCCAAATGTCTTTCATTTAAGTTCCATCTTTCCACCTATTTTGCTACACATATAAATCAACACTAGAATTATCTAGTATTTAAACTGCAATGTTATTTGTAATCTGTAAATGCATTTCCTTTCTTCTACTGTGATAGTTAAACCAAAATAAAGACAGAATAATATGTTCAATTGCACCAAACATATAGAAACGTAACTATGCGAATCTAACCTAATTATGTAAACTAAAAAAAAATCAAACAAATTGATATTTCAGGCGTATAAATTTGTTGAATAGTAAATGTTGAATTATCAGATTTAGGCATTATTTGGTAAAAAGAAGCTAGCTTATAAGTTAAGTTGACTTATAAGCTAGTACATGTATGGATGGACTATAAGCTAGCTTTTTAAAAAGGGAGGTGATTTATACCTTTCCTTATTTTAATAAACTTTTCAATTAATCCCTTCTATCTTTTAATTAATTTATTTTCAAATCCCTACACCATCCCCAAATTTCATATTTTCTTTTTTATGGTTTTAAGCTTCAAATATTTACATTTTACACATAGTAGACCTTTCGTTTATTTTCTTAATTTTTTATTCATCTATTTTTTTTTGTAACTCTAAAATTTTAAAATCATTACCAATCTCACTTACTTCTACTTCAATGTTTATTTCGACTTTTTTATTTTTTATTCTAAAAAAGTACACCATCCATTTTTTCTTCTTAAGTTACTTTTCACACATTTACACCAACTTAAACAATATTGAAAACCAAATAAGATGAACCATTTGTTGCAGAAAAATCATAATGACATAGAAATAACCAAACTCAACTCCAATTACGTTTGATGCAAAAAATTACAAACCAAAATAAAAAACCAAATAGGATTCCAAAAGGAAAATAGAAGTATGTTTGCCGATATAAATCACCAATGCCTAAGAGAAAATTTTAAAAAGTTCATCCGAACTTAATCATGCAACTCCAAAGATGTGTAGTCATCTGAAAAGTCTAGGAAAACATTTAAATCGATTAAGTTGCTTTTTTCATCCCCTTCATTGTTTCTTTGTAGCACGTTTGCAATTAATTGAGTTGGGGAGGTGAAAAGCCGTACCAGAGAGGGTTGAGCGCAGGGTTGAGAGCGGGAATGGATTTCTATTCCCTAAACGGGCTTGGGCCAATGAAAATTGGGGATTGGTGTAGGGGGTTTTAGAAAAAGAATTAGAAACTAAAAGGGGTTAATTGAAAATTTTACTAAAAAATATGAAAGGATATAATTGAATTGAAAATTTTACTAAAGAAAAGGAAAGGATATAATTGTCTGTTAGTATAAAATTGTTGTGGATGATAAAAATTTGTTGTGTACGGATCAGCTCCCTTTTAAAAACCTAAAGAGAGTAACATTTAGTAACTTATAAGACTTTGAGTAAACTACTATTTTCGTCCATGTGGTTTGTCATTTATTACTATTTTCGTCCCTGATACCTTTACTACTTTTTAAACTACCAATTTTTAAACATGTCTTTTTTTTTGTTATTTTACCGTCACAAATTACCTTATCAGTATCAGCTAGCTTTTGCCAAACGCATCTTATTCATCGCCTACCTTATCAGCCATCTGATCAGTAGCTAGCTTGCCAAACAACCTTAGCTTAATGAAATCGACACCTGGTTAAAAGATCCAGATGATCTAAATTTAAGATATAATGACATTTAACTTTAATCAGATCCATATTCATCATATGAAGTAGAATTCCAATATCAAATTTAAAAATCAGTTCAAAATAGGGGTGAGCACGGTTCGGTTCGGTTCGGTTTTGGCCGGAACCGAACCGAAAACCGGTCCCGTACAGTTTTCGGTTTTTTTCAGTTCGGTTTTCGGTTATTTTCGGTTCTCGGTTCAGTTCTCGGTTTTTTTTCGTTTTTTTCATTAATTTGTTGAAAAATTATGTTTAGTTGTTTACGTTCTTAAAAACCAATTTATTGTATATAAAATAGAAACATATAAGATTGAGACTTGCAAGTTGAAAGCCTAATAATTCAAAATTTAGAACTCTATGAAATTAAAAAATTAAAGACTATATAAGACATAAATCTATGAAAATGAAAACCAAAACAAATTAAAGACTAATAAGTATAAATTATGAAAACTTCAATCCTAAAGTTTCATGCAAAAAACTAACAAAAAGTTGAAAGATTAGGGACTATTTATTAAGTATTATTATATATATTAACTTACAAATTAAAGTATATATATATATCGGTTCGGTTTGGTTCCCTGTTCGGTTCTTATTTCGGTTCGGACATCGGTTCGGTTCGGGTTTTTTGGGTCGGTTTTGAAACCAAAACCGAAACCGAATCATATGGATTTTTGGTTCTCGGTTTTTTTCTTTCCGGATTTTGGTCTTTTTTCGGTTTTCGGTTTGGTTTTTGCTCACCATACACACAATAATAAAAAAATAATCTTTGATACATTAAAAAGTATCTTTGATAGATAAATATATACAATAACCTTTTAGGTATAATTTGATACATTTTGAAAAAAATATTTTCTTTCATAGAAAGTATCACAACTCATCAATAATAATGGGGAAATTCTAGATGTTTTATTTTCATATCAAATGTCAAAATGAGTTATTCCAAAGATTATAATATTAATTATACTATTATATTAAATATTAGAATAGATTGTACTTTAATACATTATTTATTTTAAAGATTTTGATGATGATTATATTTAGGGCTGTCAAAAAATGACCCAACCCGCCAACCCAACCCGAACCCAATCCAATAGTAGCAGGTTGGGTTGAGATTTTCAACCCGTTTAAGTTAATTGGGTCAACCCGCCTAACCCATTTATTTATTGGGTCTGGGTTGGGTTGAGATTTTCAACCTGTTTACAACCCGAACCCAACCCATTTACAACCCAATTTTAACCCATTTACAACCTGGTTTCAACCCACTAGTAACCTGCTCTCAACCCATTTCTAACCTGTTTGTAACCCATTTAACATATTATTTAATTTAACTTTATATTTTAACATAAACTTAAAATAATAAATAATAAGAAAACTAAAAGAAATGATATAACCCTAATTCCCTAAACCTAAAACACTCTCTAGTCCATTCCATTTTCTTATTTCTATATCACTTTCTAGCTTATTCCTTTCCATCTTCAATTTCAAAGTTCAAACTTTGTCAGCGCCACCTCCATCGGAAGAAAATTTAATGGATAGTCGGTAGACTTTGCCTTCCCCACTAGCGACTATTACCAAACATCGACCACGAAACAGTAAGTTACCGAAATCGATTTCACAATCTATATCATAGGTATAAATTTCAGATTGTTGAACGGGGTTTTGAGAAAATTTAAAGTTTAAATTAAATGGGTCAACTCAGGTTCAACCCGCTACCAACCCATCAAACCATAAACAGGTCAACCCGCTACCAACCCATCAACCCATCAGGTTGGGTTGGGTTGAAAATCTCAACCCATTTAACTAAATGGGTTGGGTTGGGTTGAGATTTTCAACCCAATTAATAAATGGGTTGAACCCGAATCCAACCCAACCCGACCTATTTACACCCCTAATTATATTACACATATAGAAAACGTTCAAATCGTTTAACATTAAGGTTTTCTATTGCCGGGGAATAATGAAAAAGAGTTTCTTCATTGATACGATTTTTTCTAGCAAAATTTTTAAAAACGATGTTGGAGAACCTCGTCTATATTTATCTAAAAACAAAAAAAGAAGATTTTGAGTTAGTAATAACTTTTCTATCAATACTTTTAAAAGTATTTTTGGAGTTTCAATAAACTACATTCTTAATAATTTTAAAATTAAGACACGGTCGTTTAAAACAAAGCCATAGAATGTCGATGTCTGAATCTGAATTTGAATCTGAGTTGATTGGATATTCTATAACATTTTCTAGGCCTTTTATCAATACGTCATCATCCCATGGTTAAGAATTTTTACTGTTCAAACATAGTTTTTTGAGTATTTTTATCATTTTAGAAATATATGTATTTTTCTTTTAAAGAAGTTCGAGATTTTTGCACAATAACTTTTTTATGAAAGAATATGAAAACTTTCAATTTCATCAATTTCTCAAAATTAAATAAAAATATCTAGCAAATGATGACTAGCTCAGTTGGTTTAATGCGTGAGTCATTGTTTTCAGATGGTGAAGGTTAGGAGTTCGACTCGTGCTGGAGTCTATTCCCTGAACAAGTGTCGGATGCGAATTCTAGTTGATGTCTTGAAGCCTTTTAAAAGGAAACTAAATGCTTAGGCTAGGTGATTATTCTCCTTGAAGAGTTTTCAAACTCGAATTACGATGACTTGATGCCATGATGACACGATGATACTACGTTGTACCAACTAGCCTTCAAAAATAAAATAAAATATCCAAACTGCGAGACGATGGAGTCAAAATATACCTGACAAAACCGCCAATCCTCTTCCTTCCATCCTCCCTCCACACCCCACGTGTCACTACCCTTCTCACACCACGTGTCCTCTTGCCACCGCCGTCTTCATCCCAATCTCCACCGTCATCCACCACACCAACACCAAAACCCATTTCAATTCTCAACCCAAAATCGTCGTAAAAAAAAAAAAAAAATGAGGCTCTACGTCTACGTTCTAGAAGCCAAAAATCTGGAGCTTGAAGAATCGTTCGTAAAACTGAGAGTGGGAAAGTTCAAATCAAGAACAAGGGTTTTGAAGAACACCAAAACCCCAATTTGGAACGAAGAATTTGCATTCAGAGTTCATTCGTTAGACGATCAGCTCGTTGTATCCGTTTATCGTCATCGTGATAACGAAGCTATCGGTTTCCTCAAGAGGAGTTTGGCGGGTCGGGTTCGGATTCCTTTATGGTCCATTGCTGCTGAAGAGAATCACCATTTGCCACCCACTTGGTTTTCAATTCAAAATACTAAATCAAGAAACAAGGAATGTGGTAAAGTTTTTCCCTTTTCACCTTTTTATTTCTCTTTTCTTAGTGTTATTTTTAATGAAAAGTATTATTTCTTTTGACGGCATTCAAACACGCGCCCCGACCAAAGTCGAAGAGGTATCTGGGATCCATTCGGGCACCCGACTAATCCTCCCGACCATGAAAACCGTTACCGGCCCATAGCCTCGCCCATGCCCGGCCCGAGGGTCGACCCATGTTGCCTCTTGTTATTGAACCCAAGTAGACAGGGATACCATCCACTCCCCCCTCCTCAGGATGTTACCGGCTGTTGAGCTACAAAAAAAATTGACAAATGTCCTTAGTTTGCGCATTGGGGGATTCGAACTTGGTTGGACACTATGTACCCTCCAGCACTAACCACTCCATCACAACACCTTGGACGATGACAAGTATTTTTAAATTTGTTAGATAACTTTCAGGTCTAGTTCGGCAAACTAGCCGATAAACTAGCTTAATGAATAAATTATGTTTAGCAAAAAAAATAGCTTATGTGTATTTAAAAAGACAAAAAAAGCATCTTGTGGTATAATAATTAATACTAATAAGAGTGTAATTGAAAAAAACTATAAAAAACTCTTGAAATGCTACTCTAACTAACATATCAATATGCTAGCTTATTTTTGCCAAACAACCTTGATCAAATAGTTGAGTTGCAGCTTAAAAGATAGTTGATCTGGTGCATCATAATGTTCGTTTATTTCTCATCCTACGGTTGATAACCACTTTTCACACTTGTCATTGTATTTGTAACTTCTCAACCGAAACCCAACCCTACTGAAATTTATAGAAATAGTTGACTATTGAACCGTGGCGGAATCAGGATTTTTGCATAGCGGTTGCTACTTTATAGGATGGATAAAACACACTCGCAACGGATGTTTTTCAAAATAAAAACTGAGGACACCCTGCTAACCGTTCGAAAATGATATCCATATGCACATATAAAGACCATTTGGCGGTTGTCCAAGGATTTGGTACTGTTAGAGTCCAACGTCGGCTAGACTTGGACCAATTCTTCACTATATATGTTTGGAACCCCCCCCCCCCCTCCTCCTCAAGGGCTCTTTTGGAGATTACTTATGGGGGTTCCACATATTGTCACACGTACCAAAGGTATTTGGTAATTGTTCAGAATGAAATTAGAACCCTAAATACTTGAGGAAGACCAGAATACAAAATTATTCAGCATTTCCTTTTTCTTGCCAAGCAAGATTCACCTCTTAGTGATTCAAATGTTGCCTCTTCTGTTAGACAAACAATCCCTAAGGGTGCGTTCGTCTTGCTGGAATGAATTGAAATGGAATGGATTTCGGAGAGGGATTTGGATTTGGAAGGATTTTGATTTTGAGGGATTTGGATTCTAAATCCTTAATAAATCTTGTTCGTTTTGTAGGATTTGGATTTTGAATGAGATTTTGAGGGATTTGGATTCTAAGGTGGCGTTTGTTTTTTAAGAGGTGCTGAAGTCTGAAGCCTGATTCCACTTCTGATTTTTAAGTGGTGGTACTGAAATCTGAAATCTGGATCTTAAAGACTGTTTGTTTTTTGTAAACTGTCATCATCTGAATCTGATTTTTAAGATAGTATTTTATCTCTCAAAACATACCAAAACTCCTACCTTTATCACTACAATATGCCAAAAGAATTAACTATGGAAACCCCAAACCAAACAAGAGCAAATCCATTAACCAAAATAGCATATAAACCATTTCAATTCAAGGTACCCTTTTTGTTAGCCATGACAGTAGCAAGAAATTATAATAAGATCAATGAAATACTAACCAGGGGTGCAAGTGTGCAACTACAATCACATGTAGGATGAATAATAACAAGAATTGAAACAAAGTTTGGATACAAAGCACTGATAGTGACAAAGCTTCTAAACTGCATTCATCAACATTTTAGCTTTACAATTATTTCCAAATATGTTCCTAAGAGGCAACCTTTTAGATTCAGCAACATTTAGCACTCAGAAGAACCAGCATCTAAGCCACAAACCAGAAGAGGCAAAATGAACAGCTGGGTTCAGATCATTAGATACACGACACCAACACTTTAGTACTCAACTTTTTAGATTCACCAACCCTCTCATGGGCCGAAATCATTAGTTTCGGAGCCGAAATCGATAGATTCATTGGCCAAAATCAACAGCCGTGGTTCAAATCATTAGACGCATCTACCGAAATCAATATATTCTGGACCCGAATGTTAGATTCAAGGCCGAAAGTAATGAAATCAACATATTCTGGACCCGAATGTTGATTCAGGTACGAAATCAACGATTCCATGGAAAAATACAAAGCACGAGGACGGGAATCAAAGCAATGAAGTGCTGAAGCCGATGGAGGCCTGAAATCGATGTAATGGAGGCGCTTGTGTCTGTAATCGAAAGAATTTGGAAGCGATTAGGTTGGAGTCCTGGATCGAGCGATTGAGATGGATGAAGCAAATCGATCAATTTTGGTGAGACTTGATGCAATGGATGCCTGATGAGAATCGATTTGGAGGCAATGGTGAGAATCGTTTTGGTTTGTTGGATCAATTTGATGAGGAACTATTTGGATCGATTTGGCCTGGTAGAAGTTGACACTGGAATGGATGCGTATAGATGCAGCTCTGAAAGAAAAAGTCATTGGGTTGTCACTTTTTCGTACAGAGGTAAACAAGTGAAAGGTGGCTCTGAAGGAAAAGAAAAAACAAACAAACTGAATTTGTAAACATCTGACCGAATTAGACATTTGCTCCAATTAAGTACTGAATTTAGGAAAACAAACAGGCAAACAGCCCCTAAATCTTATTCCTCCTTGAACCACGCGCTTAGAATCCCTCAGAATCCCCCCATTTATGATAGGATTTCAAAATCCACCAAATGAAGGATTTCAAATGCAGCTCCGGATTTCAAATCCATCCCTTGCCAAATCCAATGTCTTACCGAACACGGGGATGGAATAGATTTGAAATCCAAATCCCTCCAATTCCATTCCATTCCCGCAAGACGAACGCGCCCTAAGTAATTGAAATTAATTTTTGGTTTTATGTGCACATGTGCATATGCATGTTTGTATGTTACAAATTACTTCAAGCACATGTGCATCGGAAGTGTTACTAGGATGTTCCTTAGTTTTTTGTTCGGTTTCCTAAAACGAGATCCTAGATGTATTTTTAGCTGAATTTCACCATTTAAACGCTTTCATTGATTCCATTGTCTGGGTGGGACATGATAAAACAGTAGCATTCATTTCGTACGATGTCATGATTTCAGGGAAGATCCTTGTCGCTCTTTCTCTGCATGGAAGAGGCCAAGACGTACCCGACGATCATCCGATCGACTTGCAATCTAATATCACCGATAACAGTATCGACGAATGGGATAGCAAACAAAGCCCGTCACACGATTCCAACAGCTCAAAATCACCACGAAAGATGATGAAATCCATTGCCGGAAGGTTCGAGAAGCTTTTCACCAAACACGACGATTCTTCCTCCGTCAAATGCGACTCATCCGACTTGGCCACAAACTCATCTGACAACGGTGAAGCAACCGAAGAACCCGCCTCCACCACTTCCTTCGAAGATTCGATCGAAACCATGGAATCAACAGACGAAGGACGGGAAATGCCGGAAAATCTCCATGGAGGCGTTCTTATCGACGAAACTTACGTAGTACCCCGAAAGATCTCAACCGTTTAATCTTCGCTCCCGATTCACAATTTCAGAAAGATTTAGCCGCAATTCAGGGGACGACCGATGTTCACGAGGGGCCGTGGACATGGGAATCCGATAAAACATCGTCTTTAATGCGAACCATTACTTATATGAAAGCCGCATCGAAATTGGTCAAAGCTTCAAAAGTTACTGAAGAACAAACTTACGTTAAAGCAAGCGGAAAAGAATTTGCGGTTCTTGTGAGAGTGAATACGCCCGATGTTCCTTACGGAAGTACGTTTCGAGTTGAACTTTTGTATAAGATAATTCGTGGGCCTGAGTTCGGAGGAGATGAGACATCACGGATTACGGTTTCCTGGCGGGTTGATTTCCTTCAAAGTACGATGATGAAGGGTATGATCGAAGGGGGAGCTAAGCAAGGATTGAAAGAGAGTTTTGATCAGTTTTCGAGATTGCTGGCGGAACGATTCAAGTCGGTGAATCCATCGGCCGGATTAGATAAAGATCACACATTGGCGAGCCTGCAAAACGAGCATCAATCGGATTGGGAGTTAGCGGTCGACTATTTTTGTAACTTCACGGTGGTTTTGACAATTTTTATGCTCCTTTATGCTGTTGTGCACATCTTGCTCTGCGAGCCACCAAGGATTCAAGGTTTGGAGTTTAACGGTCTCGAATTGCCGGATAGTTTTGGGGAACTTGTTACGTGTGGGATAATTTTCTTCAACTTGGAGCGCGTTTATATCATGGTTTCGCATTTCGTTCAAGCTAGACTGCGTAGAGGTAAACATTTCCGTAATATTCACGCCAATTCTTTATATACAAATTGCAGCAGAATAGGTTTTATTTGACGCCATGTAATGTCTAAGCTCCTAATAGACTGCTATGGGACTTACGTTCCACCTGTATAAATGTGTTGCAATAAATTTATAGGACGCTTTTGAGCATTTTAACAAACGTTTTTAATACAATTTTGAAATAAAGCATTCTATTAGTCTTTTATGTGGCATCGTTTGTAAAAATGTGTTTTAGTAGTATAAAAAGATGTATCTGTAAGACACTTTTGAAAATGTCGCATAGAAAAAGCTGATATGACACTTTATTTAAAAAAGTTCTAAAAAGCTTGTTTTGATTTTTGACAGGAAACGATCATGGTGTCAAAGCTCAAGGTGAAGGGTGGGTGCTTACTGTAGCGCTCATCGAGGGAACCAACTTGGCTCCATTGGATTCCTCGGGTTTCTCAGATCCGTTCGTAGTGTTGACATGCAATGGAAAAACAAGAACGAGCTCCGTCAAACTTCAAACGCTCGATCCTCAATGGAATGGTGAGCATTTCCTTTTTTTTGTTCGATTTTTAGCCCATTTTTCATGATTCTTGAAACTCTATACTGTAGAGGTAGAGGTCAGGTCTACTGGGTTTGTTTGGTTTGGTTATAGAACTTGATGGCTGACAAATTTGGTGAATTCTTGCAGAGATACTCGAGTTTGATGCTTCAGAAGAACCGCCATCGTTGTTGGATGTCGAGGTTTTCGACTTCGATGGTCCTTTTGGTCATTCGGCTTCACTTGGGCATTCCGAGATTAGATTCTTGAGACATACGGCTGCGGAACTGGCTGACATGTGGGTCCCTCTCGATGGAAAACTTGCACAATCTTTTCAGTCGAAGTTGCATTTGAGAATTTTCTTGGATAATAACAATGGAGTTGAAACCATCAAAGAGTACTTGACGAAAGTTGAGAAAGAAGCCGGGAAAAAGGTACGTTTTTTCTTCTTCGTGTTTCTATGTTCAGAAAATGTGAAGATCTAATAACGTTAACTACTTGACAGCTCCACGTGAAGTCCCCTCACCGGAACTCGACGTTTCAAAAGCTTTTTAGCTTGCCCCGGAGGAATTCCTCATTAACGACTTTTCGTGCTCTCTCAAAAGAAAATTACCCCTTCAGGTACACTCTCAACTAGGTAGCGGTTGCTGAAAAGCAAGCTAGAATTGCAGATAAACTAGTCATGTTTGATAAAAACTAAGTTAATTGGCTAAAAACAGATGTTGATTGCTTATAAGCTTGTGGATAAACTAGTCATATTCGTAAAATAGTAAAAACTATGGCAATATAAAATGACAAAAAGGACATGTTGAAAACTTAATTGGAAAAAAATATATAGGGCTATAACAAAAGACAAAAATGTAAGCCAACTTATTTATGTTACCAAATGTAGTTTTTTCAGCAAGTTCAAAAAATAAGTGACTTATGGTTCGCACAAGTAGGAACTGCTAAATTGCACAACTGAATCGAACTTGTTGTTGTTCTACAGTTTCTAATCTTATGTGTTTGTTTTTCCTTTTAGGGTCGACTGTTTGTATCTTCACGGATTGTGGGTTCTATGCCCAATTTTTTGGACACAAGACGAAGTTTTCATTTCTGTGGGAAGACGTTAGAAGACATTCAAGTGCTTCCTCCGTCACTTTGGCATCGTTGGTAGTCCGATCCTTGTCATGGTTCTGCACAAAGGTCGAGGTGTCGACGCCCGACATGGTGCAAAGTCTCAAGATGAAGAGGGCCGGACATCCGTTTCTATTTCCATTCGTTCGTGTCTTTAATTCTGCGAGACGGTAAAAATAACCATAACTCCCGTAAAGACATGTCATTATTTTTATTTAATATAATTTTATTTACTTCATAAGATGATGATGTGTCTTTTCATGGGACAGAAGGGGAATTTGGGATTTGGGGACAACGATTTTTATTCGTTTCTTGATTTGATGTTTTGTAAAACAATCTTGAATCGTGTTGTGTGCAAACCAGGACGATTATGGCGTTATGGAGGACAAGAATGTTGAGCGGATATCAGAAAGCCGATGATGAACTTTGAGGATCAACACAACAAGGTAAAGCCGACGACCTTTGAAGATCAACACGAACACGATGAAAGGGTCTACAAGAAGATGGCTTCCCATTTGGTATTCGAAGATGCAAAAATGTCGAAGATTTACTCGCGAACTTCCTTTAGTGTGAGTCTTGAAAAACCATCATAAGCTTAGGTAATGGGTAAAATTTAAGGGTCAACGAATGGCAAATAAATGTTAAAGGGTTGGGCCTCCTCTTGGTACCGGTTTGAGTCTTGTCCACATGGCGCTGTTATCTTCATGAGAACAGTCAGGTGTGCGGAAGCTGGCCCGGATACTATGGTTACCAAAAATGCTTAGATAACCGGTCTTTGACTTTACAGGTGGAGTCAAGATGGAGATCTTTAAAGGAGGGAACTTGGAGCACAAAGTGATGGGAAGATTGGGTTGTTTGAACTACAACACAACAAATTGGGAAACGATACCTGATCGTCCTAACGTGCGTGAACGGCATTTATGTTACAAGTTCAACCGAAGGGTGTCGAGCTTTGGTGGTGATGTCACGTGCACACAACAGAAGTTCCCGTCTGAAGAAGGGAAAGGATGGATTGTGACCGAGGCTATGTCTCTGCATGACGTGCCATTTGGTGATCACTTCTATGTATGTAGTAGCAAAACGGTCCAAGTTTGTAGTTCCTTCGTATGGTCATGATTGTCTTACCTTTTGATCGGAAAATGCAGGTTCAGGCAAAAGGGTCACCCTTAACCTCCTGCTAGGTTGGGCTCTACCAGTAATTCAATAATGACCCTTTGGGCTGAACCTGCATTTTCTATCTTCCCAAAAAAGAAGTGGGCTCAGGTCAAAGGTCATTGACATTTACTGGTAGAACCCGGCATTTATAGAGGCCAAGCTCACCAGATGTGAGGAGTGTGTGTGAGTTTTGCGGTATTACAAATAGTTATATACTTAAAATACATGCAGGTTCAAATTAAATACAAGGTGATGGAGCGTAGACCGGGGTGGTGCGCTTGCGATGTCTTTGTCGGGGTTGTGTGGCTCAAAAGTTGCAAGTTCGAGCAAAGAATAAGTCGAAATGTGATTGTAAAGTTCGGTGACCGGGTTCAGGAGATGTTTGGATTGATCGAAAGGGAGATTTTGCTGGAAATTGATGGCCCTAGTTGTTGATATTGTTGACAACAAGCCTACATTTTGTCTCTGTTTGCTTTGAGTTAATTTCAATTTTTATGTAATGTAAGGGGTGAAGCTGTTATATTTTAAGCTAAAGGGGATCATTGTGTATATAATAACTTAAAATAAGTCAATGGGTCTTTCGGTATTTTATGTGTGTATGAATTGGGTTTTTTTTTAAGCTATAGCATTGTATTCTAAAAGGGTAAATTACAGTTTCAGTCCCTATGGTTTTTGTTAATTAAAAATCATTGTAGTTTTAAATTGTGGTTTTTATCTTGTAATGGCTTTAACGAAGGAACATGAACGAATGTATTTTCTTAATAAATGAACACAAACATAAAATATATGTTTATTTGTTCAAAACAAACATAAATACACTCCATTTGTATTTGTCCAGTTTGTTTACAGTCCTATCAATATTTCCTTTAAATCAGATATTCGTTAGGATATAAATTATATATTCCTTTAAATCAGATATTCTTTAGGATATAACATTATATATAAACAACTAACAATAGCAGAAGAAAATAAACAAATTGTAAAGCATCTGAAATTTAGATGAAAACAACTTCAGTTTTATTGATTTAACTGTTATTTTATTTTTTCAACAGAAACTTAAGAAAAATAAAAAATAAAATGCCTTTTCATTTAACTTTAGTTAACAAAAAGAACATATTAATGATGGTCTAGCTAGTGGGTGGAGGTAACACCTTGTGCCTTCAGGGGATAGTATCCTCAGTTGGCCAAGGTTCAAACCCGCAGGCGATGACTTGCTGCGGTATTTAGCTTTACGCTAGTCCATAGGGCCGGTTTAGGGGCCAGTTCAGTTCATGGTTTTGAAAGACAAATCTGACATAAAATTTTTCAAGACCAATTTAGTTAAAAACATTAAAGTTCAGGGACTAGAAATGTAACTTACCTTAGATGGAATTTACCCTCCAAGAAATTCTCGAATACCGTTGTAGTAGTTATGTCGATCATCATCATCATCATCATCATCATCGCATTCTGTTCATCGAGAGAAATGCATCCAAAATCAAAGCTCACATTCATCAATATCTGGAAATCTGCTTCAATTTGATCCATTTGAAATCAATTAACACCACTAATTAACAATGGATCCAAACCCTAAAAACTTCCCAATTCTGTCATACGTCATGACCAGGTTCCCTAGCCTCAAACGCCCTAACCACCTGCCGGATTCCGACATCGAACAACAGCGTACGCCGCCATCGCCTCGGCCGGCGTTCGATCCGGAGCCGTATTTCGAACTCACCGAACGAATGCCTCACCTCACGGATCCGGAGGTCCTGGCCGCCATGCGGTCCGCCGTGGCCGACGTGTCGCAGACGCGGGCGCTGCTGAAGACGCTCGGCGAGCGTCCGGACCACGAGTCGGTGGACATGGCGAAGGCTCGGATCGCGGAGATCGATTCGATGAGCTCGAATTCGAACGAGCTCGACGAGATCGCGTTGTCGGAGACGGCGGATCCGGAGGCGGAGAAGCAGAAGAAGGCGATAGAGAGGGAGAGGAAGATGCACAAGGCGCTGATCTCGTTGGATCAGATGCACGAGTCGTATGATAAGATGTTGAGCGACGCCGAGAAGAGGCTCGAGAAGCTCTACGAGGCGCGAAGGCCGGGAAGAAACCGGCTCCCGCGGCTGCTGTTAACGACAAGAGCTCTGCGGGCGGCCAAGGCTTGGATGAGTTTAAGGAGGAGGTGGTTGCCATTCTATCGGATGCGTTGTCCAACGGTGCGGAAAGGATCGATTTATCGGAGAGACGATTGGCGTTTCTGCCGGAAGCTTTCGGAAAGCTTCATAGCTTGGTCTACCTTAACCTAGCCTCTAATCAGCTTGAGGTATCTTCATCTTCTCAATAAGATTTCATGTAATCATCTTCTGACCTCTTGGGGCCTGATGATTTATAACTTAATCAGCTTAATGGTCCGGACAACTTATTTGTCCAACCATAGAAGACTGTTTCTATATGGCTTAATCAATAAGCCATTAAACCAAAATGACTATATGGAATAAGCTACCATCCCTCAGTTGTCTCTATTAAGCCGCATTAAACAACTCAATATCATAAATGTTGTAGAAATAATCCAATCATTTCTCTTTGCCTTACTCAAGCCATCCGGTCCCTTAAATAGACATTTATGCATAAAAACAACTTTACTCATACAAGATTTAATTCAAGGAAAAAAAAATTGTAATCAACTTTAGACTTTGTTGGCGGTTGAGTTGGCCGTATATAAAATAGTGTTACGAGATATGAAAGGTTGGTGATGGTTTAAGAGAGGGATAATGAAAAGCTGATGTGACGATGAAACGTAGATGTGGTAGTATTGGGTTGAGCCCAATTTTAATAATGGTACGCATGGCCTTAGATGTTTTTAGTTTGACATGAGGGTTGTGTAATTCCTAACTTTGATAAATCTTTCTTTATTTTATTAAAAATGTGGATATATTTATCTGTGTACTTAAATGTGGGAAAAAGGTATAGAATTTTACCAGGTTTGATGCATTGGAACAGGCCATTCCTGATTCTATTGCTGGACTTGAATCTCTTGAGGAACTGAATGTTTCATCCAATATCTTGGGGTCACTACCAGATTCAATTGGCTGTTTGCTCAAATTGAAGATTCTAGATGTTTCTAGCAACAAGCTCAGTTGCTTGCCTGACAGCATCTGTCAATGCAGGTAATTCCTTTTACTTTATTCTTTTTACAAAAAACATAACCATCTGCTTAAAAGAAAAAGTTTAAGGGAATTATTGAATGGACCTCCTACGAGACGGGGGTATGGGAGGTTTATGTATGTTATAGGTGGGGATTCATTCTAGGAGGTCTTTTTTATGGAGGTTTATGTTGTATAGGTGGGATTTATTATAGGATGGTCTATTTTATGTGAGTAAGAAAAGACCTATCAAGGGTTCAGATAATAGGGGAACTATAACAGGCTCCCTATGAAGGGTGTGGGTAGATTTAGTGTGTGGCACAATGGACCCAGTATAATGGAATCTACTTTTATGTGAGTGAAAAAAAGACTATAGAGGGTTCCAAATAAACACCACCCGGATAAAACACCCAAAGTTTAACATTATAGGATCATACTTTTCATAAATCTCTAGAAGATATAAAATAACATAACAATGAACTAAACTTAAACCCTAATGATTGTAATATTTTTTTTTTTCCAAATTAAATTATTAACTTTAAATATTAAAATCTATAAAAAATTAATGTTGATGTAACAAATGATAAAAAAGATAATACATATAAGTTTTATATTAAAGAAACTAGTTATTTTAGCCATTTTTTATGTAGGGATTTTACCTTTTAGTCACTTTCTTTTACTACTATCGAATTAGCCTAGGTCTGTAAAAATACGTCCGCAATTAAAAGACAATACTTTTATTTTCGACCTTAAAAAATTTATATGTTTTTACTCTACGAAAACTATTTACATTTTCTATCCTGGTTTATAAAAAAAAAAGTTCATTTTTTTACCTATGTACACAGTTGTGGATCTAACGTTACAGACCTAATGCTATTTCTGTAAAGAGTGAAAAGAAATGATTAAAAAGTAAAACTAAAATTAGAAATGCTTAAAAGAATTAATTTCCCTTTAGATTTTATTTTATTATACACAAGTAGTTTGTAATAATGAAAATTTGATTGTTTTAAGGTCATTGGTAGAACTTGATGCTGGTTTCAATAAGCTAACATATCTACCCACCAAGATTGGGTATGAATTAGTGAACCTAAAGAAGCTTGTAATCCCTCTAAACAAGGTGCGCAATTTACCCACCTCCATTGGTGAATGAGATCTCTTCAGCTTCTAGATGCACACTTCAATGAGCTAAGAGGCCTCCCGAAATCCATCGGAAAGTTATCGAATCTCGAGGTCCTCAATCTCGGCAGCAACTTCAGCGACCTCACCGAACTTCCCCACACCATCGGTGATCTAACCAACCTCAAGGAGCTCGACGTCAGCAACAACCAGCTCACGGAGCTCCCGATGACCTTCGGACGCCTCGACAAGCTGCGCAAACTCAACGTTGATCAAAACCCGCTGGTGATCCCGCCTAAAGAGGTGGTGGCCGAGGGGATTCGGGGCCGTGAAGGTGTACATGGCTCAGCGGTGGTTCGACTTGTTGGTGGAGGAGGAGGAGAAGAGCAGGCGAGAAACGGAAGCCATGGCTAAGGCCAGTTGGTTGACCCGGAGCACCTCCTGGTTGGCGGGAGCGGTTTTCGGTGCGGCCGGGACCGCTTCGCTTTATTTCGGAGCCGGAGAAAGCGAGGATCCGTATCTGGAAGAGGAACGTTGATCGAAATGCTCGCTTTCGGTGCAATTTTTGATGGATTTGAGTCGGGTACTCGAAGGGTTCGGGTTTTGTTTTCGGGTCGAAATCATTTAAAACATGTTTTGTGGGAAGGAAAATAAACTTGAAATAATGTCTTTTAGGCAGCATATGGTTTTAGAGTTGAAGTGTTTTTGAGTGTTGAAACATGAGGAGGACAAAATGGTCATCTTCTAGCCAACCATGATTTTTGATGTTTTTATGCCTTTTGTTTCTTTAGTGAGTAGAATAAGCTTGGGATTGGCATGTAATTTGCTAAACTTGATTTCCATTTTTAATAAGTTTTTGAATTAAATTTTTTGTTAATTAATTAGTTAACCTTTTGGATTTTTTTGTCATTTGGGCTTAGTGTTGATATCTTTCTTTTCCAAAGTATCTAATTGTTAAATAATGGAAATTTAATACATACATTTTCTTTTTATTGGTCTTGATCTCCAAAAATGTTGGGTTACTAAATATTGCTAGGCCAAAGGCCTTGGTTCTTTTACATGTTTATGGTGGTTGTAGTTCAAAATAACTTAAATCAAAAGTGTTTACCCAAGGAGTCTATTTGTTTTTTAGTTTTTGCTTTTTAGAAGAGAGTTAAGGTATGTATATGTTCTAGAAATGCAAAAAACTCTGAACTTTTGAACCTGTTTTTCAGTATGAAAAAAAAGGCCAAGGTTTTTTAAGCCGACTTTTTCATGCTCATGGTTTTTAGAACTAGACTTTCGAAAAGAAACTTGGTCTGATTGGGCTTTTGAGTCTAGTCTTGGCTAGGGTCTTTTTGGCTGGGTTCAGACCAGCTTTTTGACCCAGCCCGAGACAAGGTCCAAGGCTTGCTTGGTTCATGCTCCTTCACATCGAGCTTTGTGCTTTTATGCACCTTCATCTTGCATTCTACTCTATCTATGTGGGATACACTGCTTTCATTTGATTTTGATTATGCATGATCTTGTAACAATCGACAGCATTGTACTTTTATAAAGAGAGTGTCATTGGTTCGGGTAACAAAACTATTTTTGTTTCTTTTTACAAAATATAAAAGCAAGGTTGCATATATGATAAAAGATGAGAAATTTAAATTTAAAACATTCGATAATTGTTCGAATATTTTTAACATAAATTCTTGAGCACATGGTTTAGTGAAGTGTTTAAAAGTTGATAAAATTTTAAAAAGTCTACCAATAAAGATGAACAAAAAAAACTTTTAAAAATTATCAATATTACCTACCGATTGAAAAAAAACTAACGATCATCAAAAAATGAAATATTGTATCAAACTAAAAACAAAACCTAAATGCAAAGAGCATCAAGATACGTAAATTACACAAGCCAAATTGCATCTACTTGAACGAGATTTGATAGCTCAATTAGTATTCTTATTACATGCTCGTAAAAGATAGGAGTTTGATTTAATAACTCAAAATCATCAATAAGAACGTAAAAATTCAAGTTCCAATAACTTCAATTTGATTTATTATATTTTTGAGTTATTGTTCAATTTTGATAAAATTTGAAATAACCAAAGTTGTACTTTTAGATGAAGCTTCGTTTGCTAGCACACAAAATACGAAGTAGAATAAAACCGTTTTAAAAAACAAATTATTTGAAAATCCAAATGGCATTGCCGGCCATTTTCTACCCTTAAATTGTACTTATTATACATTGCTTGTAGACTTGTTATGGCGAAATTTCGTAGAAATAATGTATTTTAAATTAGTGATGAACACAAAACGTTTACCCATTTTTTTAAT
Source organism: Centaurea solstitialis (assembly GCA_030169165.1). NCBI lineage: Eukaryota > Viridiplantae > Streptophyta > Magnoliopsida > Asterales > Asteraceae > Centaurea > Centaurea solstitialis. The sequence continues at coordinate 98,351,944 of CM058040.1, forward strand.
TTTTTGATTGATTTAAAATAAATTAAGTTATTCGGTTGATTTCAAAAGAATTTATTTATTATTTAGTTAATTTCGAGATTTTTAGTTTTTTGATTGACCCCTTTGAGTTTATTATCGGTCTACCCTTTTTTAAACTTATTTCTAGCTTATTATTCATACCTTTAAAGATTAGCTTTTAGAATCCACAACCTCATTTCATTATTTATACCTTATTTATTAATCGTGTTACGTTGACTATTACCTACATTTGGAATTCGAAACTTTGAAATATAAATTCTAACATGTATTTTCAAAGTATTAAGTCATAAAATGACAACGGCCTGAAACTGAAAGTATATATTTGTCATGTTCAATTTGTTTTTATTAATAAAAATTCACATTTTTATTTATAAAACTAGAACTGACTTATGGGTCAAAGATGGCATCCCACAACTAGACAAAAACAACATACTTATTTTATCTTATTTTTTGAAAAACTCAATATGTACATGTGATTTTCAAGATTAATAAATCAATAAAATTGGTGTTCTTATAGTCCACCAACCTATCCATTTGATTTCACAATCTATCAACAACCACCACCATCCAACACCATCAAAGAAAAAAAAAAGATACAAACTATACAATGATCACAAGACCAACCACCACCGGAACGACCACCAGAACCACCACCGGAACCACCGTGTCATGCTTGTTCTTTCTGCTTTCTTCATTGTACATGTTGCTGTTTCATAACGACCACAGTGGATCACGGTGGTCGTCGTTTTACATTCTGGTTGTGGGCGTGGTGGTGGTGGCTGGGTTGGCGGTGGTTATGGCAAGAGTCACCATGGTGACGCTGATAACCGTGCTGGTGATGTTGGCGTGTGCAGGGAAGCGCCGCCGTGTACTGGTGGTGGAAGGTAGGCAGATAAGTGGTGAAGTTGTAATGTATTTGATGAAACAGACAAGCCTTGTGGCTGTTGCTGCTGCTGTTTTTCTGACCTCAATGGTCATGGTTTTGGCTTCTTAGACAAGAAGTTTGTTTATATTAATTTAACATTTTTTTATTAATTGTTGATATGAATTTTTCTAAAGGCACTTGTCTCTGTGTGTGTCTATATATTTCTATTGTTTTGTTTTAGGATTGCTTAGAAATGTACATTCCAGAAGAGCCATTTAAAGGGAAGAAAGGTTCCTAATCCTACATGTACCAAGAATAAATAAATAGTCTAAGGGGATGTTTAGCAGAAACAGAATGATTAAGCGATAAGAATGGTTAAGAGACTCTATATGATTTAGTGTTACATAGAAAGCGAATGTTTGGAAACTGTTCTGAATCATGAATGACATAAAATTACAATTTTACCCCCAATTATATGTTGAATGAAAATTAAAGTCCATGGCTTACAATTTGAAAACAAACATCCATTCAATAATGGATTTGATAAGGAAGAGAACCAATCAAGAAGAAAGGATTTGTAAAACAATTGGCATAATAAAAAGTCTAATCAGGAGGGAGGAGGGTTATGCACCACCATAGAAGGAGATTGGTAAGCATCAATTGTGTGGATCCACAACTTGACAGCCAAATTGGTAGGGAAAGCATCCAGTAAAGTAATTGGTTATGGATTAAACTTATAACTTATCACAGTTTTAATTGGTTAGAAGATTATGTGGTGCATTTTTTATTTTGGGCTTAAGTTGTCAAAATTGGTATTATAGCAATGGCCCTGAAGGTGTAGAGAAATTGATTCCAACGGGCTTATTATCGATTGCGACACCCCTTACTAGGTAAGAGACGCTTAACAGTAAGAGGTGAGGTTGTTCACCATACACACTTTGACCAACAAATGATGTTGACTGAGATGTTGACCCAGTAAGGAAAGTCACTGCTTACCCAAACTGAACCTCTTAACCAGACCACACTCTAACCCAACTATCGCTTAGTCAATTTGTGTTGGTAAACGACCCCTAAATCTGTATTGGTTTTTATGTCGACCTGATGAGCAACCCCATTTCCTCGATAAGTTTTCGTAAACCCTATTACTTACAACTTCTCATCAAGTCTACATACATCCCTCCACCAAACTTTTAACCTTTAGGTGAGTTATACTGAGTCGGTTTGGTTTGGTTTTCTCAATCAATCAACTTTGGGCTTACACATTACATGCCAAGACCATAACAAAATAAACAAATCGGAGTTCCCTCACAATAATCAAGAATAACTAGTTCTCAAATCCACAGAGAATGTGCAGTGCAATATGGAGATCATTGTGCATACGTAGGCTGTGTTTGGCAAAAATAAACCAGTACATGTTTGGATGGACCATAAGCTAACCTATAAGCTAGCTTATTGAAACGCTAGTTGGAGTAGCATTTGAGGAGATTTTTGTAGCTTTTTCCAATTATACCCTTATTATTATTAACTATTATACCCAAAGATTCCCTTTTTGGTCATTTTACATACTCATAAGCTAGTTTTTTGCCAAACATAATTTATTCATAAACTAGTTTATCAGCTACTAGCTAGCTTATTAGTCATCAGCTAGACAGCTAGTTTGCCAAACAAGGCCTTAAACTACTTATCAGATGTAACCTGCATCTACTTGGAGCATACTAGCATAGTCTTTGAATTGGGACAAAAAAGGCTTAAAAAACAATCTGATGGTCAAAAAACTAGATAAGAAGCTCAAATATATCTCATATTTATACTTGAACATATGTCGTCAAGAACACTCAAAAGGGTTACAAACATATTGTGCAAAAAATCACATATGAACTCAACTTTGCAAGCAAAATCAGAGGAGACGAGACGTGTTTTGTGTTAATACATAAAGGGTATGTACCGTATCGTATGTACAAGTATACACTTGGGAAAACATTGCAAAACCTTTTTTAACATTTTAAAGAACTAGACGTAGGCAATAAAAGGGATGTAATGAGTTCAACATTTCATAAACGGTTGTGAATTCTGCCTAGATTATGGACTCACCTTATCGTTTCTCAGAACTACAGCGATGCCTGTGCTAGGCTTGGCGTGTTTGCTACCATTTTTGAACTTGTGGATGAGAAGAGGTCCAGGGCTACGTACTGCTTGTTCCTGCTCCCCACCTTTCCTGCCAATGTGCATATCTTTTTATATTTCTGGTCTGGGAATCGGGCAAGTTCAAATGAGAACCATAAAAACATATTAAGAATCTGAGACCCAACTATTCATGAATGATTTATAATGAATATTTTAGGGTTATTAAGAGCATCTCCAACAGCTATACTATGCTATATATATATATTTTCTAATAGAGTACTATAAGACAATCTCTAAAAAAAAACTATATTCAACTCCAACAGCTACTCTATTTTAGCAATTTTAACATTAATTATATTTATTAAAGTATTCAATATATTTAATAAAATATTATTTTTCAATACATCTTATTGGTGGAAGTATTAAAATAATCATTTCTATCTCTATTTAGAGATTTCTCTAAATTTAGAGATTTTTACGATCTCTCTCATCTTTTCTCAATATTAGCATGGAAAATAACATAGTTGTTGGAGCAACAAAATTGCTAAAATCCCACATTTCTCTACTTTAGCATAGCAGCTTCTCAAAATATTTACTGTTCTCATCCTCAAAGCAAACCCAAATATCAGATTCGTGAGTTTGGAATAGTTAAGATGGTGATACTTACATCTTAAGAGAGTTAGAACCCAAGAAGGTTGTCTTCGAGATATCAACTTTACAAATGTTAGCAACTTCCTTACGAGTTCCAGGAGGAAGTTTGTTCAAGATGCCCGAAACAATTAATTCATGTTTCTTTTTAAGTGCATCCAACTCTTTCTGTTGCGCAATCAACAAATTCTCAACTTCTCTCCACTATGTTTTCGACATCATCATCTTTATCTTCTTCTCTCTCATCATCATCATCTTTATCTTCTTTCTCTTTCGTATCATCATCATTATCATCCTCATTGCCTTCTTCTTCCTCCTGCGAAGGTTCTTCCATCTCTTTCTCATTATCATCATCATAATCATCGTCGTCATCATTATCATTATCATCATCATCATCATCATCATCTTTACTTGAATGTTGTTCTTCTCTACATGATTGTGTGTTATCGTCAGAGGCATTTGAAGTTCTTGGTCTAAGTGGAGAGAAACAACCTTTGGGTGAATCACTCCAATATTTCCGCCCTGAAGGCAACCTTTCGAGAGCTAAACATACAGGTGTAGCAGATGATTTAACAGTCAAAGGGGACGTGGATTCATTTTGCGGTTCAGAGGTGGAGTCGACAGAGCCTGGAGCTTCAGTGTCCTCTTGATCATCGTAGTAATCCCTGGGTGCCCAATCTGGAATACACGACTGAATTTCTGCATCAATCATTTCAGCTATTGTGGACACATCTTGATCTGTTAAGTCCAACTCTTCAACCATTTCACTAGCAACAGCAATCGACGTATCAAGATCGGTATCAAACGGGAAATGAATATTCCTAACATGACCTGTGGTATCTTCTATTCGTAATTTTAGAAATACTGTGTTCAGGTCTTTCATTTGACCCTTCACTGTGAAATCTCTCCCAGTATCAGTAGGCATGAACTCCTTTGAAGTTTTGCCGTTGTCAAGCTTCTCATCATCACCATCTATATAAAAACCCATCAGAAACCGGGGGAGAAAAGATGAGAAATATAGTTGAAAGTGCGTTGCAGGTGTTACCTGGATTCGGGCTGGGAGTGGATTGACCTTGCTCATCACAAAGAAAGGATCCATCAGCAATTCCTTGGCAGATAACCTATCAGAAACCTTAGCGATACACTTCTCTATAAATGATTTAATTCCAGGATCCTTCACTTTTGCTAACGAAGCTGGTTTGACACCCTAACAAGATTAAAAAAAGGCAAAGGATATACATGTAAAACCAGTTTCGTTAATGTAAAGGATTATAAGCAGTTAATAGTTAAAAGACATCAACTCCCAGACTACACAACATGATATATTGTCCCTTTAAGTCATCGATCAAATGTCACAAATTCACCTTAACCATATGAGGATGAAGGCCTAGGGGTTTAGAAGAGCTTGTGTCAATATTCGGCAAAGGCAACATGACAACATTGGCTTCCTTACTTACCATGCAAAAGAATTCATACACACACACACACACACACACACATATATATAGAGAGAGAGAGAGAAAGTTCAAATGTGAACTCAATTTTGGTTGTGAACATGAGGATGAATCTCAGCCACTCATCCGGTCAATAAAGGTGGCTTTGACCGGGTCCTCTCCTTTAATAATCTCCACCCTCCCATTAATTGCGTCAATCCTCCTGATCGCGTCCATGTAACCGAAGATGTGTGGCTGAGATTCTTTCTCACGTTCACAACAAAAATTGAGTTCACATTTGAACCTGACCCTATATATAATATATATATATATATATGCAAAGAATTGTGTGAGCAGTTGAGTGAACCGTGAGAAGTGGATCTCAACCCTTGATCTCTTTAATAGTTTAATCTCATGCCCTCCCATGAATTGGGCTTTAGAAAGAAATTGATCCGGTGCATCTCGATGCATCTTATCCTAATGTGCACCCATTTCTCATCCAACGGTTGATAACCACTTCTCACGGAAACATCAACTTCTCACCAAAACCCAACCCTATACATAGAGTCAGTTCAAGGGAAAACTTTAAAAAAAAATGGAAAACTAAGGAACACCCTCGTAGCCCATTCATCTGGACTGTATGCACTTGTGCATAGAAGTAATTTGTAACATGCACGTGTGCATAAAAACCAAAAAACAACTTAATTTATGGTGATCAATGTAGCCTTAAAGCTAAATGAATTCATACAAATTTCAAACAATATTTTCTAACTTGGTGAATGGTGACTGTAGGCCAAGTTGCCACACTGCCGTTTTAGCATGGAAAAGAGAAACAACACAGTGAATAAGGATTTGCCACTAATCATCTAAAGTGCATCACCTTATGTAAAACTTTTCTCATATGTGATTGTTGATTGTTCCACTGATTATAAATGCGCATTTCCTACTCTAGAATGCCCCAAACTGAACACAAATTTTATGTTTTAATATGTTCAACTTGACTGAGAATGCATATATCATTACACTTTTATCACGACAGAAGTAGCAATACAACATGAAGTACATATGGGTCCCTCTGTACTCATTACTTTAATCGCAAAGTCAGGATCCTGTACAAAAATCATAATCCTCTCTTTCAACTAATCTGATGCATACCAATCAAAAGTAAATGTACGATGATGTAACACCCCAGAAAGTTTGCAGGGATTACCAATCTAGATGGAACAGATTCTAATACTGGAAAACCACTAAAATTTGAGCCACATTTGACTACTAGGTCACAATGAAATACCGTTTTTACAAGCTAAATGGCATTACTAAATTGCCACCCTTAATGAGACAATCCATCCTCGTCACATCCCTACCAATATAAAGGTCTATGTATATACACACATGTAACTAAGTGGCCTTGAGCCCAATGGAAGTAAGTAATTGAATCTCTAAACTATTAAGCAATAAGCTTGAATCTCTTTAAAGACATATGTACATGAGTTCTTATTGTCGTTTAAAAAGAAGAATATACATACATGTAAAATACACTGCAGGTAAGGTAAGTGGATAAATGGTAAGGAAACGAAAGAGCAGGTGGTCATGAATCACTTACTGATGTCACTTTCTTATATATCTGAGCAGCATTGGCACATTCAACATAGGATACTCAAATGTCACCAATTCCAGTAAGCACATTCCAAAGGCATATATATCTACAAGTTCATTGTATTCCTCCTCATATAGCTCTGGTGCCATGAACTCCGGAGTACCTAAATATCAGATAACAATCATCTTGGATCAATAGCTTCAATGTAATAACGGTAGATCACATTTAGAAAGAACAAAATATGTCCTCAGAAGAAACCATGCACTCACCAATGACGCTGTGAGCAGAACGAGCCTGGCGAAGAATGGCTGCCAGTCCAAGGTCCCCAATTTTTACCTCTCCTTGATTCCCATTGACAAAAATGTTGTCACACTTAAGATCACGATGTATAACCGGAGGATCATGACTGTGAAGATACAAAAGTCCCTCCAATATTTGTTTAGACCACTTCTTCAACGCTCTTAAATCTACATGCTTATGTTTCTTGCGATACCTATAAAAGATTTTAGACATTCTCAGAACTACATGCTTATGTTTCCTGCTGTTTGTGTCTACAATACATGACAAAAGCATCTTAGCAACAAAATACACAACCAGAAACGATTGAACATACTGTCTTAACGTTCCAGATGTGAAAATCTCAGTTATAAAGTTGATGTGCTCGTTCGTCGTATCAACCCACGAGTTGTAAAATTTGATGATATTCTTGTGCTTTAGCGTTTTAAGCAAATGAACTTCCGAGTATAGACGCTCCAGCTCGTCAGGGTGCCTTAAGAAATCAGAAACCCTTATTTGATTCCAAGCTACTTCAATTCCTTCCAATTCATCAAATGCTTTATATCTAAATTTCCAATATCTGTCAA